>PQWD01001226.1:23591-110295 GCA_019425675.1 Leucinodes orbonalis
GAAGGAAAACAACTCTGAATCACTAATAATAATACGTGGCACACGCATAATTACACGTTTGTATATATTTGCTAAATCTAGTCTTACAAACTCGTTTAGTTCTGTGCCTTCCGCGTTTTTGCGATACAAAGATGTACTAGGTGGTACACTCGGTACCAGTGGCGTGCACAGAGATTATGAGTAGGGTATGCAATATGAGTGACACTAATCGACAAACAATAATTTACATTTTTGTCAAATTGAGTGCTGTTGCGCCTGCGAAGAGATTCAAAGGTTGTGCGTGAAGTCATCCAACCCGCACTGGGCCCGCGTGGACGACTAAAGCCGAACCCTATACAGGTAGGCTCGTGCCCCTCGGTCGGGACGTTATTGAGCTGATGATCAAGTACCTATGTGTAAGTATTTTTAATTTTATCGATGTCTCGCATTTAGATACCATATTAGTTGTATTTTTTGCAGGCAAATATTTCTAATACCAAGCAGCATCCCATATAAGGCAATAACTTCACAATTAAGAATACCTTAACTACTCATTTTCCTTTCATGATTTACCATTTAATATTGGCATTTTTAAAATAATGTATTCACTATAGCCCTTATTACAGTGTGCTAGAGTTTAATTTAATTTTTCCGTAGAGACCTTAAGTGATTTCTTTGTTCTTGTATGTAATTATGTTTGTTTAAGAAAAAGCAGTTGTTGTCTCTGTTGGGAATCAGCTGATATAATTAATAGGTACATTTTTATTAATTTTCCCAGTTGACTAATAATTTGAATGACCGTGTTGTGCCAGTTAGAATACAATTTTCATGTACACAAATGTAGGTACTGGACGGGGATCGAGCCCGGGACGCAATGTAAGACGCGACATTTCAATCAATTGCACCACATGGGTCGTTAATACATTGCTTATCCTAAAATTGGACCAAAACCATATTGTGGTGCACATAAAACAACTACACGAGTAATTATAACCTTTACTAGTTTCAAATCGCTTATACATGATACAATCCCCTCAATTTCCCCATAAAAAATACTTTTTGCCCCACTGTAATTAGCATTAGAACTTGGCTACATTACTACCGTGCCCTCAGGCACCCACTTTGGCATATAGTAATGCGTTACGCTTCATAGAGTGACGGAGAAAAAATTACATGGTACTATGAGAATTATAAGTTGGGCCAAGTTACGACTTGTAAGAATGTCTGGTATAACATTTCTATAATAGGTGCTATTTCTTTATCTGTTAGAGCTAATAGGTACTTTGTTATACCCATTTTTTGTAATAGACTCTAATTATAAATTCTTTTATTTTACAGATTTCTTTTTTTATGTTATTAGTGTACAGGACGGTCTGGACGCTCACCTGATGGTAAGTGATACGCCTGACCATGACAGAGCGGCATTAAAGGAGACCATCAATGCCGCACTGCGCCCGACACCCGAGACAACAGATGTTAGGTATCTTATACCCGGTAATTTCACTAGCTACAGTGCCCTCAGCCCGAAACACAAAAGCGCATAACACTCCTGTATCACGGGATGATATCTGGCACTGCGGTGGTACCTACCTAGACGACTCAGTATCGAGTCTACCATCATCACCATCAGCTCATTAAACGTCCCCACCGAGGGCACGAGCATACCCATTGGCCAGGTATGGCCTTCAATGCGGGTCCAGTGTGGATTGGCCAACTTCACGTATAATCTTTGAATCTCTTGCAAGGCGTGCGAAGATTTCCTCACGATGTTTTCCTTCACCGTAAGAGCATCCGCTTAACGTACTTAAAATTACGAAAATTCAAAAGATATTGGTACGTGGCGGGATTTGAATCTGAACTCTCCAGATCGGAAGGCAACAGTCCACACCAATGAGTCACCGCTGCTCTTAATATGTCTCATAATATGTGCTAACTACAAATTGTATCCCAAATTTAAAAACTAGAAATTGATACAGTAAATACGATATGATGTAAGCAATGATATTCTGTATATATAAAGGTAGATACGCCATCCAAAACGAACCGCGCCGAAGAGTTCAGTTTGACTCTTTTGTTTAGGTAAATGTGTTCGAAATTCGAAATATATTGTATGTGTGCTGTCGCTGCATTCGGAACACTTTTTTCGATTGTTTTGTGAGCATATCACGAATCTATACTTTTTTACATCATTGGATGTAAGATGAGAATTAATCAAATGGAATTGGACATAATTCGTCGGTGGCTAATTTATGTTAGAAAACATCTCTATAAAGTGGGTAACACAGCATGGCACAGCTAGGTACTGGTTATAAGAGACGCAAAATTTCTCGGCTACGGAATATAATTGCAATTATTAATCAACAGTTATTTCCTTCGACGACGACGAATTTGTCGTCCCGTTAATTTCTTGACATAAAAAGCTTTCATAGCTGGAGAAACAACGAAGTTTTACCTTAGTGTAAACGCAAGCACAAATCCAAAGTTCTATTATTGGAGGCCAAATCCGTCACAGTCAGCGCCCAGACACGAAACAAAACGTTAATTAAAGCGCAAATTATTTCGCGAACCCGCCTTTATAATCTTAAGTGTCATTACTGCTGCTGTTCTCATTATCTTCGTCGTCACAACGAAATTACATAAGTAGAACATATAAAAACCGTCACACACCAAAAAGTACCAACAAAAAATGATACATTAAGTTAGAGCGCACCACGCGAATCGCAACCTTAACGTTATCGTAGTAACAACAAAAGTCGGAGGTATCAGCCGGAACTAATTTTTGATGGGATGTGCGGCGTGCATCATAGTTACAGCGCCATCTCTACGGATTCCAGTAAAATTTTTCACTGAACCATTTTCTTACAAGAACAACGCACACAGGCGCATGCCGCACACGGACGACGAACACAATCGAACGCACCCACACGCCGAGAAAAAAACGATAAAAAAGGGCACACAAACAACCATAGACGGCACACCGATGCGCGAGTTCTATTTTCAAATTTAAAAATCGATTCGTTTGAAATTTGAATAGCTAGTTCGAATTTTCATTTTCGTGTGGTATTGACGGGCCGAAACGTAATGTTGTAACGATAAATACGACGAGATAAGTTTGTGGAACTAAAATGCACAAGGTTGCATACAAGCGCGGGCAACGCACACAGAGGCGGCGTGTAGCCGCAATGCACTTTCCTTCTGTAGTAGTGTATACCGCGACTCAACGGTCTTGAGATCTGACATTCAATTATTGGAGCAATCATATTCAGTATACCATACATAACAATTGAATGCTATTTTGCATAGCAGTTATGTACTAGTATATGTTCAATGAATATATTAATTTTTTTCTATATAAATATACCCGAAAATGAATACGGTTTCTGTTACACCTTTCAAGTCTTTCACCTTTGATAACATGAACCAACAACAAATTACCGATATTATTACAAAAAATAAATATTTTTTGTTTGTGAATTATATAATTTTGATCCAATTATCTATCAATTTTTGAAAACAGGAGAATTCATAGATGGTGTATTCTAACTGATGACTTCTTAATGATGAAGGCCCTTTGCCCAGCATTAGGTAAATTGAATACAAGAATTTATATTATCAATATATCCTTCAACAACTGTTATAACACTTGCAAATGACGTCATAACTTTTTATCACAACGATTTGTGTTAACGTTGATAATAAAATAATGTTGCTTAAAAAAATTAAACTGGGCGCGCCTCAAGTATCAATGCTGTGTGGTCGTCATCGCTCGAGCGCAGTAAATACAAGGTAATGGCTAAGTACGCACGCGGTCTAGTACGGTGCGCGCCGCCGGTGCAGTCCCGCCTATGCACAATCGGTGGCGAGTCGCTTTACCCTTAACATAGGACCACAACACGCGACTAAAAACCCGAAAAACAGGAAACCAAATTTAAACAAAAAATATTTTGACCACAGACTATATTTTATAAAAAAACTAAATTAATATATTCATATCAATCGCGTAGTGGTTTTGACAAATATAAATTACATATTTTCGGATTTATAGTGTTTCTCGCCATCCCCCTTACAAATTTTTTGTCATGTTACGCGCGACGCAAGACACATATCAGATGGAAACATAGGACCCGAACTATATATCTAATTAAGTAATAAAAATAGTTTTTAAATATTTGATGAATAATAAGGAATATTTTTTGTGTACAGTGACAAGTCGTGATGTGCTGCATTTTGTTGTTACTCTGTGACAGTGTGTTCGCTGTAAAATACGGCTGAACGGATTTGTGAGTGGATGACGAGGTGACAAATTTGAATTTGGAACTTTTTATTTTTTTTTACATCAAAATTACCACCGAAGTGTCAAACTGGACCGAGGAGGAACCGGCCACCTCTGACGCATGTAAGTCCAAATTAAATTTCGAATAGTAAATCGAATGTAATTCAAATCCTTTTTAAAGTGCCCTTAATCTTGACTCGTTGTTTGTGTGCGTACACCGTATGTATGTGTGTGTAGGGTTCACGCACATTTTTGTGTTTTCTTACGAATCGCCCCACCACTCGCCCCCTCCACACTCGTTATAGTTTATCTGTCCCACTCTTTTTCTATGACTACACCGCTTTACATGTCAATGTGTGCGTGCCGACACGTGTGTGCGTTAATAAATTGCAACCTATATTTTGATCGAAGGCCAATGACGATATAGAGAAAACGTTTTTAGACACAAATACCTAGTTTTTCTTTAACATAACACTTTTACATTATTAATACATACGTTATTTTCAAACAATTACTTTAAACTTATGTAATTATGTCGAAACTTTGAAATAAAGTTATTTATCTTCATTACTACTTAGAAATAGTTTAAATACATATTCTAACATATATTGCGAGAATTAAAATAAAAATATGCTTGTTTTGATAACTTTTTTGATTAATTAGTAAGATAAACGGTAAATTAGGGCTTATTTTTGTTGAAAGCGCGGCCTCGCTGCCGTGCGTAGGCTAAAATTTGCCGACGGAACGTTTAGTATTCTTGATTTAAGCTCATTTTTAATTTGAGAACGACCTTTAAATCGACTTTTTGAATGAAATACAGTTATTAAAAGGAATTAGTTCATTGAATGTCTTTCTGCTTTTTTTTAATACAGCATCAATCGATAATTCGAAATAGAACTAAGTAATTGGAACTTTTTCAATTAGGTAAATTGAATTGATTGTGATTTACCCATAGTATACACAAATAAAAACGATTATATAATATGAATTATTTGAGGTATGTACCTAACAGTTATGTAAGCACATATTTATGTTAACTTCTACCAGCACTACAGTGTAATGAGGGTATTTGTAATTTAATAATCTGTCAAGTATAATAGCAAGTTGCTCTCTTCCCATTGGTTATTCGCGTGACATTTGGATATTTAATGTCACTACAAACATCAGTGACCAATCGAAATTATCCTAGACCTTTCACCAACGTAGCGCCATCTAGTGAGGTTTTACATTGCAAAAACCCTCATTAAGCTAGTACCTATATAGTTCTTATAGATATAATATATAAAATACCAATCATCATCATCATCATCATCATCATCATTACAGCCCAATTATGTCCACTGCTGAACGAAGGCCTCCCCTAATGATTTCCACGCGGACCGATCCCTTGCAGTTGACATCCATCTGCTACCCGCCACCTTAACCAGATCATCCGTCCATCTGGTTGGGGGTCGGCCTACGCTTCGCTTTCCGTTACGTGGACGCCACTCGAGAACCTTTCCGCCCCATCGGCCATCGGTTAAAAAACCAATGATATAACCAAATTTGTAACATTCAGGTTAGAGTATTTTATTATCTTACCAACAAGGTTATGGCAATACTGGTTATTACAACATAAATTAAAAAAAAGGGAAATTAATTACAAAGATATGCACTGAATCACAGATAACTAAAACTGTTTTTTAAAATCCAATGCTTTTATTATTTAGGGGTATCATTCAATTAAATTGCAACGTTTCGAAAATAATAACGAGGTCGACTTTCAGGATGTCCGACCGTTATCAAACACAGTATCATGTGAAATACTCGAGTATTTTTGGGTTATTTTTAGTGTGGATAAAACTGAGGCGTGATGTCACTGTGATTTATTTACTAGTTTCTAATTGTTCCCGTAGTCCGATCATAAATAACTCTATGTACAGAACTATTTTGATGATTTTGTTATCTAAGCAGGGTCACCAGGTACTCCAGATCTTCGATTTTCGAAGTTTTCATAGTTTTCCCTTTGTGTAGCCATTAAACCCTAACTCTGTACCGAATTTCAGCTTTCTGAGTTAATGGGAAGTACTAGTTCTATTTTGATGATCATGAGTGAGTGAGTGTCTGTCGAAAATGCGAAACTATAAATTTAATGATGGCTGTTTAAGTGTGATGTTTACTTTACCGTAAGGATTTTTCTCAGTAGAATCAACTTTACCATTTGGTAGTGGTGGTAATTTACCGTAAGGATTTTTCAGTAGAAACTTACCATTTGTAGTGGTGGTAATTTACCGTAAGGATTTTCTCAGTAGAATCAACTTTACCATTGGTAGTGGTGGTAATTTACCGTAGGATTTTCTCAGTAGAATCAACTTTACCATTTGGTAGTGTGGTAATTTACCGTAAGGATTTTTCTCAGTAGAATCAACTTTACCATTTGGTAGTGGTGGTAATTTACCGTAAGGATTTTTCTCAGTAGAATCAACTTTACCATTTGGTAGTGGTGGTAATTTACCGTAAGGATTTTTCTCAGTAGAATCAACTTTACCATTTGGTAGTGGCGGTAATTTTTGATTTATTTACACTAAGGTACTTATTCTTTATGTTAGTTCAGTGACCAGTTTTGTATGTACAAAGGTATAATATATGTGTCCTGCCACTTATTAGGTTAAGATAAGATAAATAAAAAATTCTTTATTGCACATAAGAAAAAAGCATACAACACAACAAGAAACAACAAAAAAAAAAAGAGTACAATGTAGGCGGCCTTATTGCTAAGGTAGCAATTTCTTCGAGGCAAAGAATTTTTTCTTAAAAAAAAAATTTAGGTTAAAATCTTCATACTCGTTAAAGACAATGTCTGGTAAAAACATCAATCAATAGAGTATTGTTTGAATTGGGATTCATATTTTATCTATTGTGCAAAATATCTAAAACTGAATAACTCTATATCAAAGTATTTTGTAAACGCAGTCCTTATTTGATCATTGCGAAGATTCAAGGTAGTGTGTGAAGTCGTCCAATCCGCACTGGGCCCGCGTGGACGACTAAGGTCTAATCACCCTATACGGGTAGGCTCGTGCCCCTCGGTTAATGAGCTGATGATGACTTAAATACCTATGTCACCCATTTCTAGGGGTGTATCCCCTTTCGCGGGCTTGTAGCCAGGACGCAAGTGGTTTTTGTTACTAAAGGTACAGTAACTTATATTACTTAAGTCAGCGATATTGGTACCCATTCGGTGTTGCGTTGAGAGGTCGACTGCATCACCAAGGGTTCGGGGTTCGATCCCGCGGGCAATACAAACTTTTTTGTGCATGAACATGTCTGTTTGTAATGGTCTGGGTGATTTCTATGTATAATAGTGTGTATTTACAAAAAAAAAAATACTATGCTTGATCAATGATGTAAAAACTATGGATCGTGATATGCTCATAAAACAATCGAAAAAAGTGTTCCAATGCAGACAGCACACATACACATATTTCGAATTTCGAACACATTTACCTAAACAAAAGAGTACAAACTGTACTCTCTTCGGCGGTTAGTTTTTGAGGCACGGATGGCGTATCTACCTTTATATACAGAATATTATTGATGTTTATCCGTTGTTTAGTACCCATAATACAGGCTTCATGCTTAACTTTGGGCTAGATGGCGCTGTGTGAATGTCAGTGGATATTTATTTATTTATATGCATGTAGTCATTGATCTTCATTCGTTTAAAAACGTCTTACGTAACACTTCTTGCGAAAGCCCATCAATGGGTTCTTAGTAAGAAAAAGCTCTTGTTACGTAGAGAGCTTTGTTGAAAAAAAATTGTTGTGACTTCAATTATGTATTTTAAAAACATTTATAAGCATTTTTGTTCAGTCCATCCGGTGAAGCTTTTACTGAAAAATTAAAAAGCTCTTGACTTTTTGTATTAGTAAGTTTACACGACTGATATATACTTTACAATATTTTTAAATCATAGTATTTATAAAAAACTATGTATATTTGCTTCCTTAAAAGTACAATTAGATAAATTTCTTTTAAAATTAATAGTTCTTTATGTGTAAAATAATAGCGACACAAATGACAAGAATTTCGTCTTTAATTTCCAAGTACAAACTTTTTCTATTTAAAAAAACGCGCCTAAATCGATCAAGCTTGTCAAATTGTTTGCAAGTTGCACAAATGATTTCTTGAAAAATAATTTAAAATCATTTTCACTAAACCAGGATTTCAAATTCAAACTAGGGCCCTAATTGCACTAATTTTTAAATGCGCTATTAAGATCGTTTGTGTCTCAATAGTAAAATTTGTCAGTCATTCGTTCAGTTATATGATAGGATTTTAATTGGCAACACCATAAGATAATTCATTTTTCTATTTTATTATCATTAACATGCAAGTTGTACCGCAACACCAAAACGATTGCATTGGAAATTGTCGTAATGTCAAGTAAATAGTAGAATTGGAGGCCATTCGGCGCTAGTCCTTGCGCGCGCGCTCGGCCAAGGCGACTCGCAACCTACCGACTGTCAATGTTACTACAACCTACAACTGCGCCGCCATCTTGTGTTTAGAGCCCGTTGAAGGCTACTGCCTCTATGGCTCAATCGGGGAGTGGGGACGACTTACTTAGAAGTGGTTGGCGTCTTTTTTTACTTGTCTCTGGTATTGGATGTTTGGTTTGATGTAAGATTTGAAATGAGAATGTTTTTTACATAGAGAATTAGATTTGCATATATACACCAAGTCATATACGTTGTAAAGAGGAATAAATCATTGACAAAAACATAAGAACTTTCGTCGTGTCATGCTTAAGTTTGAATTTTGTTTTATAAAGCAGTGAATTAGAGCTTAACTCAAAAGATTCACTTTGATTTTTATTATAGAAATTGTAAAGAGCTGTAGTATTGCTGCCTAAGCTAACCACAACCTGCCTCAGCTATAGCCACCTAAGAGGCAGGTTTGCAAACAAATCTAACTGAGGTATTCGCATCAACATGACCCCCCCCCCCCTCCCAACCAAAGTCCCCTCAAATCACCAGTTAGTCGATGATTCTTCAGCCCAAGGCTTTACTCTGGTCACCACAAGTCGTCTGCTCTTACTTATATAATTATGTTATCCCATATTTATTCAATTGGACAAGACAGTAACCGTTGCACTTGGCCAGCAAAGCCTAATACGGTCAATGTCGGCGGCCATCTTGCGTTAGATGCGCGCGCGCATGAATGAAGATATCGATTCGTGAATCGAGTGTTTATCGATTGTCGCGTCTCTATCGTGCGCTCGTGTAACCGATTACCATTGGTGCAACTTTATCTTAATATAAAATTACAAAAGTTAAGGATAAGGATTAGATTAATCCTACAGATTGTTATATTCGAAAATCTCACTAATTCATTATATCATCACCTCTATTATTACATAAGTAAAAAGCTTTGTGCGTTACATAAGTAAAAAAATGTGTTACATAATTCTTCAACGTTCCCATAACTGTGTTGTACGGAAAGCCTGTGTCTCTCAGTGGTACGTTATAGGCTGATGATGATGATGAAAACTCAAAAAAAAAAACGCTTTGATTACCGATCAAATATTTATTATTATTACGATTATTGCTTAGATAGGTTAAAAAGCTTGTAGATTGGTGATTGAAAACAGTAACGACTGAATTTCTTGTCGGAGTCTTCTCAGTAGAATCTACTGTCCTAACCGGTGGTAGATTCACACAAGTTTAAAAATTTATTATTAATTTGTAATTTGTAAAGACTTAATTGAATAAAGGATTTTTTGAGTTTGATTTTAGCGATAAAAATCGTCTGAGTTTAAAAAGGCTCGTAACACCAAAGTCCATGGCACGTTTAAAACATCCCGAAGGGGTGTCCTGAGTCATCCTTATTTAGGTCAGGCCACATCTGCCGGTCTCCAGACTCATGTAGTGAACGCACTGCCGAAAGTGCAAAACGATAAAAAAATCGGGACGCTAGGCATGGGCTGAGTAACAATCGGTTTTATAAAAACCGATTGTGACTTTTTGGTAACCCGTGATCCAGCTCTGGTTAAATAGAGACAATAACAATACTTTGAATTGAACACCGTTTAAAAGTTAAGAATTGGTGAAAATTTTGACAATACTTATAATGCCTGGCCTTCATGTATTATGTGAGTCGATTTCTGCTGTTATTTTCCCTCTTATCACTCGAGCGGGTCAGAACAACGACTCTGTTAAAAGAAATAAGCTATATGACCCTACTCACCTAAAATATAGGAATGTCCACTTGCGAAAGTCTAAAGTTTTTCTAAAATGTCGAAATCATGAAAATACTCAGATGTATTGAAAAAAAAAATAAATATATTTTTTAACAGTCCCATTTAGCACAATCCACTGAATTTTTAGTCACAACCATTTAAATTTTATGAATGACTATTTAATTTTCCAGAAAAAACAAACTCCTTTTTTTTTACATAAGAAGAAAGAAAAAGCTTTAAGTACTTTAGTTTCCATGAATTAGCGGTTATTCCGATGCCCGAAAATCGGTCCACTGGGCACATCACTACGCCGCCAGCCGAAAACGCATGACCCCATTCCGCTCTTTGTTATAATCTGTCGTATTGTCCAATAAAAACACGAAATAATGAAGTGCGTCGGCGTTGCCTTTTACTTTTGTTTGGATCGAAACCGAAAGTGCAGGGTTCACATATATAAATATGTGAAATGAAATGTATTGTATATGTAACTCCGTCATGATATATACATTTGTTTTTTATATATATCCATTGCCTTTCACACAGCGCTATCTAGTCCTAAACTAAGCATTTAGCCTGTAATATGGGTACTAAACAACGGAAAAATATACATTTTTTTTGTAAATACATATACACAAAAACACACTAAACCAGCAATAAATGTTTTATTGCCAGGGGATCGAATCCGGAACCCTTGGTGTAAGAAGCGACATCTCAACCAATTACAGCACATGGGTAGTCAATTATAATACATTGCTTGCAAAGGAGAGCAATAGCCTAACTCAGTTCCAATGTGGTTTGGTGGGACGACAACCTCAATTCAAAAAGTCAATTAAAAAAAATCCTTCAGCCATTTTCCTACACTTTAAGTACTGTACGGGAATCAAACCAGGGATCTTTGAAGTAGTAGCCATCAGCGCGGGTCCAATGTGAATTGGTGGGTCGAGAACCATCCTCTTACCTATAGAATCCTGGAGCCAATAGCATTTCGATATAAAAGAAAAACACATCATATATTTTCCTACACTTGTATGTTCGGTACGGGAATCGAACTAGGGATCAACCAACCTTACAAAATGTAATTTATTAAGACCTTAACTTAAACTATAACACTAAACATACTAATTTAACCTATCCATGTGTATAGCTTAACAAACACTAAGATAATTCTAACCAGAAAGCATGGCTGTAAATCGAGCACCTGTGTCTAGCGTAAACTGGCAGCCAGTGTATGCTCGTTGAGCTTACAGTTGTCGCACTTTAAACGCGGCTTGCCCCATCTCCTGTATTGGGAAATCTGTGGTAGTAATACTGTGCAAGACGTTGGTAACCAGGTGCTTTGCGTCCATTTCATTATTACGTCAAACTATTTGAGGCTTGAAAGGTTTACTTTATCTTACTTCATAAATTTTTTTCTTCTTATAATTTTAAATCATAAAACTATGCATTTTCTTTATTCTTCGAGGGAAGAGGGAGAAAAATATAATAAGATTCCTACCAGGGAATTAATGGCCTAAGGAGATTACTGAAAAAAAATTGTATACATAAGCAGTTTGTAAATAATTAATATAAATAAATATCTGCGGACATATATACAGCGCTATCTAGTTCCAGTATACTAAACAACGAAGTCTGGATACTAAACAACGGATAAACAAACTTTTATATTTTACAATCCTAAATTCAAACATAGAATCAACCAGGCCAACACAAATATTTGTGCCGCCCTGTGATCGAACCTGGAGTCCTTGGAATAACAGCAGACTTTTTAACCATAATACCACATGGGTCAAAAATAAATAATGTTTATGTGGTACAAATGCATAAGTTTGTCAATATATTTTGAATACTTAAAACCCGGTAGTTTACAAATAGGAAGTTGTAACCAATTAAACATTTCGATGTTTATTTTTTAAACTGTGTTTACTACCTTGAATGTTTTGTATTTCGTTGAAAATGTCAAACAATGTGATTAATCAATTATTTACTTGTGAATGTATGTGATTAAGCAATTTGATATGCGACTACAAGTACGTTTTCAATGTTATGATGTTTGGAAAGCGTCGTGGCTCAGTGGTGGACTGTCACCTTCCTACGGGAGGGCTGTGGTTCAAATCCCGACACGTACCAATGTATTTTCGAATTTCGAAAATATATGTACGTTATCCGACGCTCATACGGTGAAGGAAAACATCGTGAGGAAACCTTCATGCACGCTTGCGAAGAGATTCGAAGGTTGTGTGTGAAGTCGTCCAATCCGCACTGGGCCCGCGTGGACGACTAAGGCCTAATCACCGTATACGGGTAGGCTCGTGCCCCTCGGTGGGGACGTTTAATGAGCTGATGATGATGTTTGGAAATATGAAATTTTATACGAAAATCTCGGTGTTTGGAAGTTTTCCACGATAAAACGTTACTGAGCCTAATAAAGAAACGAAAAAAATATAACAAAAATATGTATTAAACGAAACTAACTTTGTGGTAGACTCGATACTGAGTTGTGTAGGTACGAGTACGAGTAGGTACCGCACCAGTGCACGATATCGTCACGTGAAACAGGGGTGCTATGCACTTTGTGTTTCGGGATGGCACTGGGCACTGTAGCAAATAAAATTACCGGGTATAAGAGACCTAACATCTGTTGTCTCTGGTGGCGGGCGCAGTGCGGCATTGACGGAGAATAATAACTGTTTATCAGTTGTTGGTCTCCAAGGCCGCTCTACCATGATCAGGCGTGTCACTTACCATCAGATGAGCGTTCAGACCGTCCTGCACATATATAACATAAATCCGGCCTTCGAGCGAAACGAAATATATATATATATATACATTCTACTTGGCACTATCAATCTGTCTTTGACATTGGGCTGTTCCTTATCGAATCGAAATACATATAACGAAAAAATGAATTGAACGACAAAATGAAACTTAAATCTGTAGTTTGTAACATTGTTTAAGGTATCCGTGATCTTTAACACAATACAGCATTGAGTTTTGTTTGCAATTGTGCCCTTGACATTTGGTCACACTCGTGTAGTACGTTAGTATTGACAGTTAATCGACAGTTAAGTAATACTAAATTCTTACATATACAGTCATTATGAAAAATGTGACTGATGATTTTTGATGTCAGCATTTTTATTAACCCTTTGACAGCCGATGACGCCTTAAGGCGCCAGACATAATAGGTTTTCCTTGTGTCCCGGCGTTTAATGGTTTAGAAAATTAGCTTAATTTTTTTCGAACTGACTACTGCTGTTGGCTGCAGATGGCCTTTACAGCTACATAGTGCGTAACCAATGGCCGATGGGGCGGCAAGGTTCTCAAGTGGCGGCCACGTAACGGAAAACGAAGCGTAGGCCGACCCCGAACAGATGGACGAATGACCTCGTTATGGTGGCGAGTAGCAGATGGATGTCAACATTGTTCAACAGTGGACATATTATGCTGTAATGATGATGATGACAGGAAAAGGGACTTTCCACGCAGCTAGTGTGTGGGGAGTTTTTCATGTCATAAGTGAACGGGACGGTCAATGCGCTCACCTGGTGATAAGTGATACGCTGACCATGACAGAAGCAGTGTTAAAGGAAATTAATAACAGTAGGTAGTTATTTTTCCCGTCAACACTGCTCTTACCCGAGACAGATGTTAGGTTTCTTATAGATACCCGGTAATTTCACTAGATGCAGTGCCCTCATCCCGATAATGAGGCTCAATAATATGATTTATCAGCATCAAAATACTTCCGAATTTTGCAATAGCCTTAGAATTATCCTTAGGTATGGGTTTTACATAATCTGTAAGTTGTCACATGCCTGTACATAATTAAAAAAAAACTAGACCTTAGACAAATAAATATGGCGCGCAACAAATGACGGGCGCGCCTTAGAAACCGGCGGGAACGCGGCGCGGGTTTTTGTCAGTTCTTGTTTCTCGTTTTAAGCTTCAGACGGATGAGGTGCATCAGTTTTTACTTGGCGGAATTTATTTTGCTGCCTGCAACTTGCGATAGATAACCTGATCTCCGCCAGCGGCCATTTTGATTTTAGTTTTCTGCTACTTGAAATTATTGCTGGCGTTCGTGGCCTGTCATTTTTTACTTTTTTTTTCTACGCGGCCAGTTTCTTCGCAGCGTTTTATTAAGAACGATTTGCTTTTTAAATATTATCTTTGAAGCTCGGTTAGAAGGAGGTATGCAGACTATAAATATATTTGAAGGAGGTTTAAACGTGCTAGGGCTTGTTTGACTGCTTACTAGGGTGTCTCGGATAGCTTAATCCGCGCTCGGGTATCTTACACATCCATTGGCACTGTTTTTATTTACTATTTTAATATTTTTTATAGTTTCTGAATTAGCTGAAGTGTTTGAATTCTTTGTAACATCGGTATTTATTTCTATCTTTTTTTTATTTAAGCATGTTTTATTTGCATAGCGGTTTACTGGTAAAGACATCGTATTAGAATTACCATGAAGTATTATATTCGCGTGTACTTAAACAGACAGGTACCTACTATGCTGTAAAATAGTTTCTATCAATGTTTGTCATAGGTATAAATATTTACTCACTAACACAATTTAATTCTGTTATAAAATTCTACAATAAATCTTTTCAACCAAAAGAATTATCAGATCAGATTTCAAATATTATCTAATGGCTCGTAAGAATCCGATTTGGCAACGTTTCATTTCCTAGCGTATTGACGAGTAGGTAACTATGTGTTAGAAGCATAGTTCAGTCAGTGTTAACTATTGATAAAAAAACAGTATTTTATATAAGTAATGTCTGTTTCAAATTGCTGATACCAAAAATCATTGATACATTGATACTTAATTATTTTCAACGTCACTAGAAGTTTTTGTTTCAATTAAAAAACGTAGATATTTTTATTTCAAACAAAACAATACGATATTAAATGTTCAATTTAATTTTAGAACATCAAATAGCAAAGGAAACCCATCATTCAGCCTTATATTTCGCTAGTGGAATTTATAATGGCGCGTCACGTCCGCGAACCGGGATGAGTAATAGTGGCCAGGCTAGATGACTGGCAGTACGGCAACCTAAGCCAATCGCGTGAAAAAAGAAAAAAAAGCGATTCAAAAGGAGAACGCACCTCAAAAGCTGTCAAACTGCCCGCGATGACAGAGCGGGGCGGCGCGCGAATGTGAGCGCTAGCGGTTTTCTTTATTTTCTTTTTCGTGCCATGTTCATTTGAGTGAACGCGTAAGCGAGATTCAGATTTTTGTAACGAGATAAGGATACATTTCTATCATGGCTTTAACTTAGGATGTAATTTAGTAAATTTGTATTTAATATTGTATAAGATGTAACTGCCATAGTTATTATCATATAAGATTTTTTTAGTATGGTAGAGCACACAAATGCGTTGGACGGACCAGGTGAAGTCCTGCCCCAGATGTTCCACTTCACGAATGTACGAGGAAAGCTTCGGTACGAGAAAAATGGCGACGAATAGTTTGGCTCGCCACCATGCCTGCTATGACGTCACGATCACTCTGCCAAGAGTGTAACGTCAAAGAAGAAGAAGAAGATTTTTTCTTAACGCTATATGTGAACAGGACTTTCTAGATGCTCACCTGATGGTAAGTGATACGCCTGATCATGAAAGCATTGAAGGAGACCAACAACTGATAGACAATACTATCCGTGAATGCCGCACTGCGCCCGTCACCCGAGACAACGGATGTTAGGTCTCTTATAACCCGGTAATTTCACTAGCTACAGTGACCTCATCCCGAAACACAAAAGTGCATAGCACTCCTGTTTCACGGGACGATATCTGGCTCTGCAGTAGTACCTAGACGACTGAGTATCGAGTCTACCACCTAGTAAATGTTTTGAATCTTAGATTTAAAACGACGTGTTAGATTTCACACATAACCTTATTAACATGAAAACAGTTAACGCTACAGCCAGGACAACAAACGTATTTATCAGAAACAATTTATTTTCTATTGTGCTTAGAAATCCTGGATTCTGGAAGTTTAGGAGATGACATGATCACGAATGGCATGTATATACTACTTTTTCATTATTTCAATTTAGCATGCAGATGGATAACAATCTTTTTAGATTAATATTAATAATATTTCATTTGTAAATAGACATATATGAATATAGATACCCGCTCCGCCTATGGCCTTTCCCGCTCAGCTTATGGCAAAACCCGCTTCGCTTATGCCCGGCCGCCGGCTTGTCCCTGCCCTACCCCAACCGCAGCGGTCATTCACCGGACGCTTTTCGTTTTTTGCCCGCATACGGCCGACGCACACACGTAATGACGTGCGTGCTAGGGCTACCGACCATTTTTGTGACCATAGACAACGTAGAGGGAGGGTTAAAAAAATTGTCATTAAGACCATAGACAGCCTAGAGAGAGAATAGGGATGCTTTGCTAAATGTTAAAGATAAAAGTTCCATTTAGGACATTACTAATAAATAAAACTGTCAAAATTAGCATTGTCTACTTAAAATCAAACTTAGGTTTAAAATTCGAACGTAACAAACCGGTAACGGAGCGTCGTTGGCTCATTGGTGTGGACTGTTGTCTTACGATTTGGAGGGTGCCGGTTCAAATCTCGCCAAGCACCCATGTATTTTCGAATTTTCCAAATTAGATAAACGTTTATCCGACGCTTTTACGGTGAAGGAAAACATTATCAACAAACCTGCTCACGCCTGCGAAGAGATTCAAAGGTTGTGCGTGAAGTCGACCAATCCAAAGGACTAAGGCCTATACACTTACGGGTAGGCTCGTGCGTGGGGATGTTTAATGAACTAAGGATGGTTTCGGCCAGTGAGTTTTCCCTCCAAATGCCATTGATGACATTCTTGTTATCTCCGGTCATACGAGTCATCAGTCAATAAAAGATAAACCGACAGCTACCATTTGAAATCTACGACCTTAGGTGATCTACTTAGGTACTTACTTAGGTACTACTTAGGTACTACTTAGGTGATCTTAGGTGATAAACTAACTAGATCACGATGAAATATCAACCAAAATATGTTGGAGACGCTTGACACTACGTTGACAGATGTTTATTTTATGACATACAATTGTTTATTATTTTGACTTTAGGGCATCATGAAAAGGGTACAACATCAAAAACCCGAGCATACTAAAATGTCACTATGACATGTAGCGAGCGACGTGATCATGAATGAAAATTTTGCTCAACTGACCAATGCCTGTATCCAAAAACGAACCGAAGAGAGTTCAGTTTGTACGCTTTTGTTTAGGTAAATGTGTTCGAAATTCGAAATATGTGTATGTGTGCTGTCGCTGCATTCGGAACACTTTTTTCGATTGTTTTGTGAGCATATCACGAATCCATACTTTTTACATCATTGCTACTGACCTGATGGGTATAATTTTCGACACTTTTTGAGTCAGATTGTGCATCAAGTTCGTTTACTGTTTATCTAAGTCACAAACATGTCAATGTCAAACTTAAGATATGTTAGCACGTTATCATGGCCGCTTGTATATTAATTTAAAAAGATACACTTTGACGTCAGTAAATAGTAAATATACCTAGTTCCTAGCTTAAATTGCAATTGCAATTAACAGTTAATCATTTAGCAGATATTCGTTCTCTGAAATATAATTCATATGCTTTTCGGTGAATCATCATCATCAGCTCATTAAACGTCCCCATCGAGTGGCACCAGCCTACCCGTATAGGGTGATTAGGCTTTAGTAATCCACGCGGGCCCAGTGCGGATTGGACGACTTCAACACCGAAAAATATATACGTTATCCGACGCTCTTACGTGAAGGAAAACATCGTGAACACCACCTGCGTGCGCCTGCGAAGAGATTCAAAGGTTGTGTGTGAAGTCGTCCAATCCGCACTGGGCCGCTGGACGACTAAGGCCTAATCACCCTATACGGGTAGGCCGTGCCCTCGTGGGGACGTTTAATGAGCTGATGATGATGAACATCCATTTGCCGTTTCGTATGTATCAGGGGCTCAGAGTAAATTAGAGACTACAGATAACAAGATATTACTCTGAGACCAGCCTTACGACATATTTTAAAAACAATATTACTTTGTCATACAGGAAAAGCGAAGTAATATTATAGTAAACCCGTTTTAAGAGACTAGTACCTAAGTGCTCTGGTTGCAGATAATTTATTTTATTTATTTCGTACAAAGGTTGACAACTTAAAAGTAACAAAAAGGAACAATAAGTACAGGTAGGCTTATCTCTAAGAAGAATTTCTTCAGCAGACCAAATAATATAAAAGAAAACTAAATGTTAGCCAATTAGCGGTAGACAAAAGCAACCATGCACAATACAACTAATACTAACCATGAGATTTAAATATATATATACATATAAGTACATATACACATATAAATAAATAATATATATGAATAATTATATACGTTAATACCACAGATTTCCAATACAGGAGATGGGCAAGCCGGTTTTTAAGTGCGACAAATGTAAGCTCAACGAGCATACACTGGCTGCCAGTTACGCTCTGTGAGACGAGTCAAGACGCACGAATATTAGAAGGAATTACCGTTTTTTCCCAAAATGCCATTCTGTGCAATTGTAACATGCCATCATCGCAATGAATCAGTAAATTTACCAAGAAATAATAACTTTTACAGATAAGAACCGAAAAGAATTGCGACACTGGACTGCCTATAAACTTGCGGCTTGTCAGTCTAGTATTTCGGATGTCTGTGGTAAATACCAATACATATACACAATACATATGCAGTAAGTGTCGATATGATCGGTGTCCTTTAATAGTGGGAACAGCATGGCCCCTCGGCTATGCTAAGGCCTATACCTTGTAGTAAGGACGTATAGTATTAATCGTAGATTCAATAAGTCCTATATAAATTCAAAAACAATGTTTTGATTAATTGCTGGCCCGTGAATAATTTTGGCCATCCGCTAAAAGTCCATGCTAATTTCCTTTGTGAGCTTTGTAGGTAATTGATATTTTAATGTCTAAAAGTTATGAGATATGAAGATACAGAAGTTACTTAAAATGCGTTGGAAAAATGGGATCTCTCTGGAAAATCATCAGGTATTAAGAGATATTGCTGTTTAGAGATAGATAGATATGATTCTTTATTGCACACCAAAAAAGATACATATTTAACAAATGAAGGAAAATAATGCAATTAGGCGGCCTTATCGCTTGAGCGATCTCTTCCAGGCAACCCACAAACATAGAAAATTAACATGTGTACTGCTATTTATACATTTTGCATAATTAAAATAGCATTACATTTATTTAACCAACAAATATATTTACAAAAAGCCTAGAAACATATTATAACAAATTATCACAATAAGTTCTCATCTATCAAATAAACTTACAATACATAAACACTATAACACTAACAACAAACTAAAACCTTAAAAATAAAATATTATAACTAAATAAATAATATAATAACTAAATAAAATAATAAAAAGAACTGCCCTGAGGTAAGTTCCGAAGATACAGCAGCGTTACCCCTTTGAATCGCTAAACTATTCTTTGACCGAGGTAGCTGCCAGAACTCCGGTCTACAGATGTCGACTAATCGTTTGGAAATTTCTTTATAAAGCCTAATAGCGCTAGGGCCCCACGGACCAAGGGTCTCGACATCGAATGGGACAAAATCATATTCAGAGCCTAGACCCCTGTATTTGCACGCTTTGGCTTTTTCAGCCGCTTCACAAGCCGCACGGAAGGGGCTAGTGTGTCTGAACAGGTAGCATCCCACACCAGCACCCCCACTCCATGGAATCAAACTCATACCGCCTAGTCTCTGCCATCGTCTCTTGCGATACCAGACGCTCAAGAAGACTTGGCACGTGACGGTGGCAAGGACCGGCGTATGATATCGTTAAGTGCGGCATGTCTCGAGAAGCGGCCTGCACTTTTTTGGCATGAAAGTCCGTGATGCCCTAGCTTGTCGACATCACTGCCACAGGGGCACATATGAGGAGCGCAGACCGGAACCCCAAGCCGCAGACAGGTTGCAATTCGCAGCGTGTCAGGTCCAAGAAATGTTCCTGTGTTTGACGAAGGGTACGCGTGAAGCCAGAAGCCGGCTTCACGCGCACCCAAGGCCAAAAGCCTGGCTCGCTCCGAACCTGAACTAGAGTTTAAAAGACTGTCATAAGTTAATTTACAGATTTTGTCGTCCCAGCTCCTCTGTGAATTTGAAAATTTTGACCTGGGCAAGCATTTGAAAAAGCGTTCCTAGCTTCTTCCAAGCCAGCAATCTCAAAGTTTGAAGAAATGCCCTTAAAATTTACTTATGAGATTACCTGTATATGGACAGAAGATAGGATGGCTGGTAAAGAGATACTAGAAATTTTGCGAATCCCTAACCACCATAACGGATGGGAAGGGTTGCTTGGGTCCAAGATTGCTCGTTTAGCTGCATGTATTGATCGATTCTAAACTAACTTTGACTAAGCCGTCTACTTGTGTTAAAAGATCTGGATGATTCCAAAAGAAGCAGCAACAGAGCACATACGTAAATTTTGGAACAAAAAGACAGTATTTCAAAATGCAAAGTGCATAATGTGGACTTATTTCTAGGAGACGATCAGCTGAATTTTCAAATTTAGAAATTGAATTATTAATATATTCAGAAGCAGATGCATCAAAAATTGGAGAACCTAAAAGATAAAGCGAATTACGGTTAACTATTTTAATATTTGGAGCCAAAGTATTAGATTTTTGCTGCTTAGTTATCTTATTATACCGATTAGTGGCCCATATATTCTAAGACAAATTTGAAATAACAATATACAAAGAAGTTTAAAATATTGAAGCTATTTCAATCCTGTCAATTTAGAGCGATTCATTTCTATACAATTCAATTATATTTTACAAAAGGTAATATCCTCTTGATCTATATTATGATCGTGGTATTACACAGCCCTAAATACATTCGATATAAAGCATAACTTGAACATCTGACGTTCAAGACTGGTTCTTAGCTGAGCACGACACCATTTGTAACTGGATTCAAGTCGGCTGCAGGTTGATATAATATCTTAGGACTTATTTCGATTTAACATTGAATCAGGGGTTCGATTGATCATTCACTTTAAATTTGACATTATCTGTTTTCTTTCTATGTATAATATGTATGTATTTAAAAAAAGATTTAAGTATGTTTATAAGTTATTTAGTACCCTAAATTCAAGCTTGCGCCTAATATGGGGCTAGATGGCGCTGTTTGAATGTCAGTGGATATTTATTTATTCCTTATATTTTAATAGTAATTTTAAATGGGCTGTTTCTAGGCGGACATGATCCATCCGCGGCCGCATCATCACTTACCATCAGGTAAGATGGCGGTCAAATGTCTGCCTATAGAAGATAAAAATTAGTCTTTGAATTGTTGATTTTGATACGAAGGTTATTATTGCAAGTTTCTTTGTCAACTTGTTACTTAAATCTAAAGTCAATGTTAAGGATTCATCTGCCACTGTAAACTGTCATGTCTTCTACAGTTTGATCATGTATTTGCCATCGATAGGATAAAGAGCCCGCCGGATCAGCAAGTTGAAGTGGCAGTGGGCTGGTCACGTGTCGCAGAACCGATGGTCATTAGAGCAGACGAGTTCTGGAGTGGAGACCGCGTCTCGGCAAGCGTAGCGTAGGACGCCCGGACCGAGGGACCGACGACTTGCGAAAGGTCGCTGGTGGAAGCTGGATGAGAAAAGCGGAGGACCGGGATGTCTGGCGCAAAATGGGGGAGACCTATGTCCAGCAGTGGACTGCAATAGGTTGAAGAGAGAGGATAAAAAGAAGTTGCGTAGACAGCAAAGTGGGAAATGTATATGATAAGCAAATATAATCTAAATCTTCAAGAAATGATAATATCTAAGTGATAAGGGAATGATACAGTAATGAGAAAATTTCAACATAAACGGAACTGGAATAAAACTCAAATTATTTATAACAAAGCGTCTTGTTTTGCTAAGGTCGAATAGCTTTTATCGGTTCAATACACTTTTTATGAGTCACATACGTATCGTTTATGCATAAATTCTACTATTTCGAACTGACGTCCACCGATTATAGGTTGTTCACATTTAGAAATTAATGGCGTTCAGTGCTTTTTATCGGTTGTTTTGTATACGAACTGGTAATTAGTGGGTTAAATTATGACGGAATAATATTTAATGGAATACGTTAACTATTGGCACAGCCTATCTGGTATTTGGTTACTGTTGCTCTCAATTTATACATTTCTTTTTGTTTTAAGTTATCGAAATAAAGCAATTTGTCTCTCTTGAGCTCTAAAGTCAAAGTGTCGTACAAAGCGTTCTGAATCCTCGTTTTTTATTCGCACTGCGTTTATGTTTTCCGAAAAGTACAATTTGAAGATCTTTAAATCAAGAGTGAATAGGTTCTTGTTTAGGTAAGCGTGCTCCATCCTAGGCGCATCGTCGCAAGGCTGTCCTAACTGTGAGAAATCGCATATACAAGTTTCAACTATGCGTTCTCCCGTAGGATTCGAATCCAACAACGAACCAACGGCAATAATAGAGTTGCTACTCTAGCAGCATTATAATGAATAGACTGCTGGCAAGTGTTGGCCGTTGCCGTGAAAACCGTTTTTATTTTCGAACTGACTACTGTTGTTGGCCGCAGATGGCCTTTATAGCTTCACCGGGCAATCAAAAATCGGGTATGATAGGGTTATTTCAGAAGCAGTCTGTGCGATTGTGGTGCCCTCTGACAAAGGAACACCTACTGTTTTGTCCGAACTGTCCACCTTCGTGCGATTTCCGGATGGCAAATAAAAGGACGATCAAAGTGGCCCAATATTGGTCGCATAATATGCGAAAAGGATTTTTTATTTGTCTTGATAGGTTGCAAACCTGTCATCATCATTATCAGCTCATTAGTCCCCACCGAGGGGCACTGAGGCTACCCGTAAGGGTGTTTTAGGCCTTAGCCTTCCACGCGGGCCTAGTGTGGATTGGACGACATAACGAACAACCTTTGAATCTCATCGCAGACGTGCGCAGGTTTCTTCACGATGTTTCCTTCACCGTAAGAGCGTCGGATAACGTACATATAATTTCGATAATTCGAAACATTGGTACGTGGCGGGATTTGAAACTCAGCACTCCCGGTAGGAGAGCAACAGTCCACACCATTGAGCCACCGACGCTCTGCAAACCTGTTGTATGATTAGACTATTCAATAGATATTAAATGTACCTACGAGTGAATTGATATCCTTCGTTGATCGTATAATTTAAAAGTCCATAATTTGAGTGCACTAGAATGCCTAACGAACCATTTGAAACGTATTATCATAACAAAAACATTCCTTAGAATTGGTCATAGCGTGTTATTATGAAGATATAATTAACAATAACATAGGATGTTTTTAATGCATAACCATATAAAATGTTGATTATTTAGGAAAAAAATGATAGGTATGGATATTTAAGCGCTTAGGAATTAAATACAGCTTCCATAACAAAGACATTTTTAGTGCACTATAGGGTATTTTACTTTGACAATAAACTAACTACATGCACAATCAGTGGCGTGCACTCCATATATGCAAATAAGCAGTGCATACTTGGTGCGTCCAGACAACCCGGAAATCGTCAACATATCAAATGATTCCCACTTATTCGCCCATTTTCCTCTACAGATTTGAAACCATAAGCGATCTGCTGTCATCAACAGCACTCAATTTGACAAAAATATAAATTATTTATTGTGTTTGCGATTAATGTCACTCACTTTGCATACCCTACTCATAATCTTTGTGCACGCCACTGTGCACAATCACGAATAAACGAAACGTCAACCAAAAATGTCTGTGCTCCAGGACACATACGTATAGTTAGGTATTGTAAAATTTAGAACGTTAATTTTATTAAATTTTAACGCGCCATAGAAAGAGTACATAATTAAAAGCACGAGCACTTTACTGTGTCATTATGACAGTAGAGAGCGACGTGATTATAAAAGAAAATTCTGCCCAACTGACGCGATGGGCTGACTTTTGCCGCGGACAATTTGTGAGTAAGATTGTGCACCTAGATAGTTAACTGTTTATCTAAAGTGTTTTGTTATGAAATAAGATCGGATTTACAATTAATGAGTACTGATGCCTATAAAACTACTCATACGAACTAAAAAGGTTTGATACCTGTGAGTGAAACGAAAATATGTTAATTGTCTATGAAGGTAGCCACGGAAGACCAGGGACATAGTGTCTTCATCATGATGGCACGTGCTGAGTGATTATCCATGTCTTACTTAAGTTTGAGAGTACTTTGAATTTTTTTTTGTGTTTTATCATAGAAATAAATAAAAATTGTAGCAGTATCCATCATTTTAACAATTATCACACCGTTTATTCCGGAACCTTGCTACGCCATAAATAATGTTATATTTGTTTTATTAATTTGTTTAAGATATTAATGTGTTTTAAGAAATAAGTTAAAAAAAAGCCTTGAACACCGGCCTAGAGTCGCAAGTCTCTCGGTTTTCTACCGTATACACTTCGGGGAGTGTGCACAGGAACTGCATGACCTTGTTCCACGAAGCCCATTTTCACATCGGACTACCCGGCGGTCGGCAAAACGCCATCCGTACACGGTAGATAATCCAAAGTCTCGTACGAGGCGTTTTGAATCCTCGTTTATTCGCACTGCGAAGCTGTGGAAATCGCTGCCGGAGTTTGTGTTTCCCGAAAGAATAATTTGGGGATCTGCAAAGCAAGAATGAATAGGTGTTTATCTAGGTTAGCGTGATCCATCCTAGGCGCATCGTCTGTTTAACATCAGGCAAGGCGGCGTCAAGCGCAAACCTATAAGTACCTAATAGTAAAAAAAACATCGAACTGAAGCTACCTAAGACAGTCGTTCTAAATTTATATGTAAACAAACTTTAAATTTCCTTTAACTTCAGCTTACTTTTTGGGAATAAAGCCATGATATATGTATGAATATGTTAACATGATCGGGAGACCAGATGACATCATTGTGTGAAGACAAAGCCCTGCTTGAGGATCGATAGCGAAGTGGACGAGACGACCTATAAAACTGTAAGATGGGTCCTTAACTACCGAATAAAAATGGATGTGGCATCCTTTAAGCTCTATATATATTAAGGTTCGATAGCATCAATGATATTATGTGTACATAAAGGTAGATACGCCACCCGTGCCTCAAAAACGAACTGCCAAAGAGAATACAGTTTGTAGGCTTTTATTTAGGTAAATGTACGCTCATTCGAAATCCGTGTATGTGTGCTGTCGCTGCATTCGGAACACTATTTTCGATTGTTTTGTGAGCATATCACAAATCTATACTTTTTACATCATTGGATAGGATAGCGGATAGTGCGTTCTGGTAATGTCGTACTAGTCGTTTATCGGATTGGTAACCAAAAATAGTCAACCGTCTCAAACTTGTAGGCAAATCATTTAGGAAGCAAAAGCTTTATTTCACAAAACACTCCTAAACCACGACGACGAAGCAGAAAATCTTTTAAAAATAATAGTTTCTCACATGCACACTCACTTCACCTACCTTAACGCCATTTTTAGACTGAAATGTACTTTGTTAGTAAAGTATTATTTATAGTATTGTGGTTTATTAAAAGTAGTGCCGTGTATTATTGTCATATTGTAAACATCATTATATCCACAGGACCTGGTAAGCCTAGTGTGGAGGATAGTTTAACCTAATTCATGCTAGTTTGGGAAATAAATAAATAAATTTATTATTTATTCTAAACACCACCCTCGCCACTTGCACGGTGAAGCTGTAAAGGCCATCTCCGGCTAACAATTCCAGTAATTCACATTGGGCTCGCTTCTTGGGTTACGGCCCAATATCTCCACAACTATACTATGTAACTACAGGCACAGACATTCTTGCAGTTTAACCAAAAATCTAAAGACCCAATTTCGAGGTATGGAATGCCGCGTCCAAAGTCCAGATTTTTCGGTATGCTAAGACTCGTAGACGGTCAAAGATCCCGCCGGGAGACCGCGCCGTCAGCGTTTCGATTGTACGCGATTATAGCTTCTCACTACTCCTATGGGGCTATTTTGGTAATAAAAACACCATCCAATACAAATTTGATATAGTTTTGATGACTATAAATTATGACGTATTACCTCTATTAGGTACTAGGTGGTAGACTCGATGCTGAGTCGTCTAGGTAGGTACCACCGCAGTGCCAGATATCGTCCCGTGAATACGAGTGTTATGCACTTTTGTTTCGGGATTTTTTAAAATACATACATATTAAATATAGAAAACACCCCGACTATTGCAAACATACATGTAGTGCCCGGGAATCGAACCCGGAACCCTTGGTGTAGCAGCCGACGGGTCGACCATTACATGAAATGGATCGTATTACACCAAGTAGTGTATTTATAAGCCTTAATTGAAAAAAAAAGACTTCGATTCACAACGGTCTTGGCTTGGTTCCCCAAAATTTGGCACCCATACATGCTTTCTGCTTTGGCAAATATTGAACTTCCAGGGGGGTAACCACAATCACCTATAAACAGTATTGTTATAATGATACGCCAGTATTTTTGTACCAGAAAAGATAACGTAATATTATTGTAACACTGTTTTAAGAGATGGCGGTAAGATCACTTTCAGTTCTTAAATCTCCCACGGAGTTCACAGTGTGTTGGAAGCAACCAAGTCGATTTGCGAAAATTAACAAGTCGTTACGTCCGTTTGTCTTCAACACACAACTAATGCAGTGTCCACACATAAACCTCTGTAGCAAGTTATGAGCAAGCAAACAAGCGGTAAGTTACTCTGGTCACATAACTCTTACTGAACTGGAATAAGGGGTTAGCGCACAGATTTCCCAATACAGGAGATGGGGCAAGCCGCGTTTAAAGTGCGACAACTGTAAGCTCAACGAGCATACACTGGCTACCAGTTTACGCTCTGTGAGACGAGTCAAGACGCACGAATATTAAATGAAATTACCGTTTTTTTCCAAAATGCCATCCTGTGCAATTGTAACATACCATCATCGCAATGAATCAGTAAATTTACCAAGAAATATAAAAACTTTTCACAGGTAAGAACCGAAAAGAAATTGCGACACTGGGACTGCCTATAAACTTGGCGGCTTGTCCAGTCTAATGTATATTCTGATGTCTGTGGGTTGGCGTGTACGCAGATTATGAGCAGGGTATGCAAAGTGCATGGTATGAATCGCAAAAACAATAAATAAATATCCACTGACATTCACACAGCGCCATCTAGCCCCAAATTAAGCGTGAAGCCCATATTGTGGGTAGTAAACAACGGATAAATCTACCTTATGTATTTTTGTAAGAGCGTCGGTGGCTCAGTGGTGTGGACTGTCGCCTTCCTACCGGGAGGGCTGAGGTTCAAATCCCGACACGTACCAATGTATTTTCGAATTTTCGAAAATATATGTACGTTATCCGACGCTCTTACGGTGAAGATAAACATCGTGAGGAAACCTTCATGCACGCCTGCGAAGAGATTCGAAGGTTGTGTTGGAAGTCGTCCAATCCGCACTGGGCCCGCGTGGACGACTAAGGCCTAATCACCCTATACCTACGGGTAGGCTCGTGCCCCTCGGTGGGGACGTTTAATGAGCTGATGATGATGTATTTTTGTAAATACATACATATATTATGCATTGAAAACACCCAGACCATTACAAACAGACATGTTCATGCACACAAATGTTTGTACTGCCCGGGGATCGAACCCGGAACCCTTAGTTTTGCAGCCGACATCTCAACCGCAACACCAAATGGGTCGTCAATAATTTGAATTCCTATTCTAAAAAAATTAGTACTGTCTTTATTTAATTTGTGGTACTGTAACGATTAAAAGCTGTAGGAAAATAAAGGAGAAGAGAGAGAAGAAAGAAAGAAAAGAAGTCTTCAGATCCAGTGGTAGGGTCATGGGGGTCATGACCCCCCTGAGCTATTTTTAAGTACTATGCTAAAGTACATTAACAAAATACCTTATAAGTTCTTAACTTGACTACTACTATGTGACCCCCTTCTGGCGCCAAACCTGGGTCCGCCCTTGACCACAGGGTAAACACTGCTTATTTGTATATATAGAGTGCCACTGAGGGCAAATCTCTTTCTAAAGCCTATCGCTGAACATAAGTCTCCCCCATTTTGTGCCAGATATTGCTGTCCTCCGTTTTGTAATCCAGCCTCCACCAATGCTTAGTTTGGGGCTAGGTGGCGCTGTGTGAGTGTCAGTGGATATTAGAAGAACCCTCAGGGGGGGTTGAGCCATTTACCCCTAATAGCATAGGTACCTATAATATAAAATGGCTGCGATATATTTCACAAAATATCACCAACATGAATCAATGGAAAATTGAATACGCAAACACTCTATACACGTGCCTAGGTCACGTGACTAAGACCTAGATTCGGTCTAGCTTCCTAGAAGCCTTTAAGGAAACTGACGCCAGTTGATCATTTCATCGATGACTAACGGATTGGAGGTTGTAATTTAATTGTAGGTTCTAATGACGACATAATTAAACGCTATAATTTTAAAATTACGTTTAATTAATTTATCTGTAGATTTGCTTTGAATTAATTATGTTTAATTAATTTTGTTTGTGTTTCCGGCCACATACAACCCTGTAGCATTCAAAAAATGAGTGAATATGCTTTTTCTGGGCAAGCTCGCTCCACCTTAGAGCACGTCTCTTCCACTAGGATAGTCTGTGCTCAAGAGCAAGCCCATCATGAATAAAAAAACTAAATTGCTTACATAACAAAAATAATTCATTAACCAGTATAATGACCCACTGCAGACATAGGCCTTGCCATTCGCTATGTGTGATTGGGCCGTAACCCACGCGGGCCCAGTGTGGATTGGTGGACGTTAAGGTGAAGAAAATTTTTTTTTTTGTATTTGCCGCATATAATTTCACATGCATGTGATAAATAACAATGATTTAAATATTACAAACACTTTTATGTAGATAATAGATGCAATATATTACAGCAAAGATGACGTTACACAACAAATTATGTCGACCCATTTAGTGTTATGGTTGAGACGTCAGCTATTATACCAAGGGTGCCGGGTTTGATACCCGGGCAGTACAAACATTTGTGTGCATAAACATGTCTGTCCACAAACTGACAGCTACTGTCTATGAAGTAATTTTGACAAAAATAATTTTAGTGTTACTAAAATATGTAAACGAATCGTTCATTTACCTCGGATACGTCATTTGGGATTGTATACCTTTTGTTCTTGCGGTTTTTGCGTACCATGCTTTTATTAAAGATTTTTTCCCTAACTTATGTATGGGTCTGGTGACAGATGCCGTCCAATATCTTAATATTTTAAGAATTTCCATATAAAAACTGGACTTTGACTTTTTCGATTATTTTCCCGAACATTTGCTAGGTTACCTAGCCCTTCCGTAAACGTCCTATTTTTTATATAATAAGTATACAGGACGGTCGGGGCGCTCACCTGATGGTAAGAGATACGCCTGACCATGAAATTGAAGGAGACCAACAACTGATAGCCAGTTAATATTCTCCATCAATGCCGCACAGCGCCCGACACCCGAGACAGCAAATGTTAGGTCTCCTATACCCGGTAATTTTACTAACTAAGCCCAACCCACTCTGGGACGTCCTGGAGCATATCTTTAAGCCTCTGCTCTCATCACTTGCCCGACCTCAGCGGCCATCAGCAAAATGTCCTACCGAAAACAAAACTGCAGCTAACTTTGAATGCGTTTCATTGCAGTGGTCGTACAAAAAACTAGTTTAACCACTTGCGAATCCGCAGCTGTACATTTCAATCGAGATTCACAGTGCCTTGTTTCATATTTCGTATTGAATAAGTGCTTGTTTTAACAGGAAGTTACGTATGCTGCCTCAAAATGGCGGCTGTTTATCACTGATAATAAATATGGTGTGTACTGCCAATTTGTAAATCTATTTTTATACTAAACCTGCTGTTAACTTTTGTAGAATTTCTTTTAACTTGTCTTCTCAAAAATCATGGTGTTCTAACTGTTTTTCTGCTCCGAATTCACTAGATGGTAGATTCGATACTAAGTCGTCTAGGTATCTACCACCGCAGTGGCAGATATCGTCCCGTGAAATAAGAGTGCTATGCACTTTTGTGTTTCGGGATGAGGGCACTGTAGCTAGTGAAATTACCGCGTATGAGAGATCGAACATCTGGAGAATCTGGTGACGGACACAGTGCGGCATTGACGGAGAATAATAACTGTTTATCAGTAATTGGCATCCTTCATTGCCGCTCTTATGGTCAAGCTTACTTACTATCAGGTGAGTGTCCTGACCGTCCTGATCATTTCGTATTATTAAAAAAAATGTGGACCAACCTAGTCTATGACCAACAGTGTTGGACATATGTGTAACTAATGAATGATAACAATTTAGACAGTATGAGTATTATTTTATATATGTATTATATGACGCATTCGATATCACCTAGCCTCAGGGCCACGCCAATCATAATGGTCTACGCGTGTGGAACACGGACGTGAATTTTATCTATGCCGATAATACGACCTCCACTTCACTATTTAGGACGCCATTTTGTTGAAGCGTGGCATAGAGAACGTTTATCCAACTTTTTTTTGATGAATGGGCTTTGATTTTGAAATGTTTTTTCTTTTTAACCTCAAACAAAGCAAAGTGAGGTGTAAATGGAACTATTAGGATGGTTTCATGATAATAAATCAAGATAATTTGTGGGTCAACATACGTATATCATCATCATAGACCCCTTTAGCTCAATTTGTACTAGTCTTTGATACTTAGGTAAATGCATAGTGCTGCCTAAAAGTTCCATTAAGATTTAAATTTTCTTTGTTAGTACAAGTTTTGTTAGTAGTTATATATTTTTGATATTAATTGGGAAGTAGGTAATTGCAATAACTACTTAATGAATAAAAATATACAAAGCTTCGAGTAAATTTCCCTACCATTTTTGTAACTCCATAACTCAATGGGATATCTGATTTTTATTTTCTTTGCTTACGTATGAGTTCACTTTAACGTTTTCCCTGGATTCTACCTATGTTTTAAGAAAAAAGATGGTGACAATAATAGTTATTTAGATAACACTAGGAATTGTCTTGTTTGCTTGGTTGCTCAATTTTATTCATGAATTTTTTATATTTCTTATTTATTTCCTTATTAAAAAATATTTAACGGTTCTATCTAGCAATGCATAGTCAGCTTTTACGCTTAAAGATATTCCTTAAAGCATAAAATAGTTTTGAATAAAATAGTAAAAAAAAAATTAATTACCCTTGGTTGGAATTAATTTAAAATAGGAACGTGGCGTTCCATATTCAAAATGCCTCATTCAAAACCCTCAGTTAATCAAAACAAGAAAGCTGACGTTGCGGCGCGTCTAGCGTTCTATAAACAAATAGAGATGGCGGCCATTTTGGTTCGTTAAAAACATTTTAGAAGGCGGAACTAGGTTGGGTTTTTGTTCAAATTTCGATGCGCTCCCCTCCAATAGCGTGCGCGGGCGGGGCCTGTCAATTCGACTGACTTGGCGGAGACAATGATGTTTTTTTTAACGATGATTCGTAGCGAGTTTTAGGTTATGATAGTTTTTTTCCCGCGCCTTTTCGGCTGACCTCGGCGGTACGCGCGCGCTTTCGTCACTGACTTTTTTTTAATTGCAGTTGATTGCTTTGTGTTAAAGCATATTGCGTTTAAATGTTTTGTTTTTCATTTGGCTATTTTGTGGCTTAAATTAGAAGTTATTGACATGTTTCGACATAAAATGTTTTTAAAGAGATTATTTTACAGTGTCATAAAATTTTCGACTACAAATGATCAAAACCCCAAAAGCATGATATTCGTTATACGTTTTAAAAAAAAAAATTTTTGTTTGAGTATGCAGAAATCGTATTTACTTCCTAATTTTTTTATTAATAGCCATGTCAAAGTATTAATTTCTCAAAAACGTAAAACAAACGTTTTTGAATGAGTACCATTATGACTCAAACTCGATATTATCCTTGATAGCGAAGTACGTAGATATCTTTTATAAGTTAGTGTAATACAATTTACTGATATTTATTTTTTCGATATAAACAACTAACATGTTTAAGATACTAAATAAATGACCAAACATTAACCCAACTTAAAAACAAAATCTTTCCTCGTACAATGTACATTTGTTAATATCGCAAAAGTAGGTACATACGAGTAGGAAAAAACCTGATTATGTTTTTAATCGGCTCATTACCCTACTACCCAATTGTAACTCTTCTCGTAAACAACTTAAAAAAACAAAAGCAAAACGAATGGCGGGAACACTCTCTTTAATTTGATAAAAGTTTAGCGCACCAGTGTGAAGACTTTAATATTTTACAGATACGTAAGTACCTAAGAATGTCAGTGGCTCAATGGAGTGGACTGTTGCTTTTCGACAGGGAGTACGCAGGTTCAAATCCCGCCATGTACCAATGCGCCTTTACATCCACCGACGCCCTTAGAGCCATCGACGCCCATAGAGCCATCGACGCCCTTAGAGCCATCCACGCCCTTAGAGCCATGACGCCCTTAGAGCCATTGACGCCCTTAGAGCCATTGACGCCCTTAGAGCCATCGACGCCCTTAGAGCATCCACGCCCTTAGAGCCATTGACGCTCTTATATCCATCCACGCCCTTAGAGCCATTGACGCCCTTAGAGACACCGACGCCCTTAGAGCCACCGACGCCCTGATAGCCATTAACGCTTCTTAGCCATCGACGCTCTTATAGGCATAGACGCCCTTAGAGATACCTACGCCCTTATAGCAATCTACGTCCTTAGAGGTACCGACTCCCTTAGTGCTACCCACAGATTTCCCAATACAGGAGATGGGGCAAGCCGCGTTTAAAGTGCGACAACTGTAAGCTCAACGAGCATACACTGGCTACCAGTTTACGCTCTGTGAGACGAGTCAAGACGCACGAATATTAGAAGAAATTACCGTTTTTTCCAAAATGCCATCCTGTGCAATTGTAACATGCCATCATCGCAATGAATCAGTAAATTTACCAAGAAATATAATAACTTTTCACAGGTAAAAACCGAAAAGAAATTGCGACACTGGGACTGCCTATAAACTTGGCGGCTTGTCCAGTCTAATGTATATTCTGATGTCTGTGGTGCTACCAATGCCCTTAAAGATATCAACGCCCTTATAGCCATCGACGCCCTTATAGACATCAACGCTCTTAGAGCCACCGAAGTTATCTTTTAAAACATACATTATACCAGACCAATGAGGATCTCCCTATTCTACCTACCTATATACAAACATGTTCATGCTCGAATCGCTCCGAAATGGCAAAAAAAGAACAAAAAAATTTACCATAAGAGTTAATGCCGACAGTTGTAATGTCAAGACATTTGGGAACTTAAAAATATGGTTTTCATAATGTCAACAGGAAGTGCCCGGCAAAGCCAGTGTTGCTAGTTTTATATTCTTATTTTCTTTTTGCAAATTTTATGGCACACTATTGCGCCAGAAAAAGTTGTGAGCTGAATGATCATATGGGACACTTTTTTCAAAACGGCACAAGTATACCTTCCTATACATTTTCTATAGTATTACGACCTATGTTTTCTATAAATACAAGCATATAACATAGACAACACCAGGCCGATGAAAAGACACATCCATGCACATAAATGTTATGGTAATCGAACCCGGAACCACCGTGTAGTTAGCCAATATCTTATCTGAGGTCCCACCAGAATAACAGAGCTGCTTAGGGCCGAACCTGTTGACTGTGTGATTTTTTAATTTTTTATCTATTGTATTCATACAACCCTGTGGCATTCAAAAAACGAGTGAATAGGCTTTTTTTGGGCAAGCTGACTCTCGTGCCTCGTGCTCTATGGCACGTCACTTCCACTAGGATAGTCTGTGCTCAAGAGCAAGCCCATCATGAATAAAAAAGTATTTAAATGTTTAATGAATTGTTTGTTCTAGTACTATTGTTTTGTGTACATATTTTTTACTTAACAACTCTTTTTAAACTTTATGGCTTGTAAGTAACTCTATAGTTACCTACAATACCTTTGTATTGATATTTACTTTATATGTATTTGGCCACAGACATCCGAATATACAATTAGACTGGACAAGCCGCCAAGTTTATAGGCAGTCCCAGTGTCGCAATTTCTTTTCGGTTCTTACCTGAGAAAAGTTATTATATTACTTGGTAAATTTACTGATTTATTGCGATGATGGCATGTTACAATTGCACAGGATGGCATTTTGGAAAAACACGGTAATTTCTTCTAATATTCGTGCGTCTTGACTCGTCTCACAGAGCGTAAACTGGCAGCCAGTGTATGCTCGTTGAGCTTACATTTGTCGCACTTTTTAACGCGGCTCGCCCCATCTCTTGTATTGGGAAATCTGTGGTATTTGGCTCATAACCAATGATGTAAAAAGTATAGATTCGTGATATGCTCATAAAACAATCGAAAGAAGTGTTCCGAATGCAGCGACAGCACTCACACACATATTTCGAATGAGCGTACATTTACCTAAACAAAAGCCTACAAACTGTATTCTTTTTGTATGACGTATCTACCTTTACATATACAGAATATCATTGCTTGTAACTATAAATATTTGTAATAACATTGCATTTATTTATAAATACAAAAGCTCAAGTCAGGGCCGCACAAATCGGTCAGCGTTCGGGAAACGCGATAAAGACGACATTATTACGAATTGAGGTTATTTTTTAATGGCCTCGAAAACAGGAAAATAGGTTGCAGTTAAATGCAAGTGAATTACAAATAATTAACAAAATGAATTAAGCTGCAAAACACAAATTATAGGTACAATCATTGTTTATGAATTAAATTATGGTAGGTTAGTATTAAGTTTTGTTTATGAAGTAAGCTAACATTTACACATTATACTGATTGTGGGATTTCTTCACAAGTTTAAAGTCACTCAACGAATTCAGGAGTGAGCTAAGCTTGGGGTCTCTATTATTCATAAAATCAGGTGTTATCCGTCGGATTGGAATTGGTAACTTTAGTATGTGTAGTTTAGATATATAATATCAATGCAAATGTCGCAGAACCGATGTCCATTGGAGCAGACGAGTTCTGGACTGGAGACTACGTTTTGGCAAGCGTAGCGTAGGACGCCCCTTGCCCGGACGACTTGCTACGGACGGTCACAAGTACTTAATGAGAAAAACAGATGACCAGGATATTGCGGCAAAATTTATGCCCAAAATGGGTCATAGGATATATCTATAACTAGGCGTTTATTTTAGTGAAATTCTGGAACCACTTACATCGCAATCAATATTGTGTAATTGTACGCCATTTTTATGTTTTCGTCATACTTTAGTGATAAATATTTCTAAATTTACAAATCATTTTAAAACATCCAAGAATGTTAGCCGTAAAGCCTTTATGATTATTATAATGACGTATACTTTACTTTTTTTATATAAGATGGGCTTACTTAAATTATATAAGTATTTTTCGACAGCAGTTCATTCAATCGAGTACCAGACTTTTTTGTGATTTTCGATGAGAGCGTAATAACACTGCCGGCCACAAGCGATGCCTTATCCGAAGTTGGCCCGTGAAACAGGGTTTTTCTGTTTTATATCGAAAACTTCGGATAAGGCATCTCTTATATTGCACCCGGTGCACACGGAAGATCAGTGTCGCGGTGCTTACTAAGTACCTCGACATACAGCTGAGTGGGCACCTTTCAGTGTCCTCACTGTAATTTAGACTAAGAACTTTGTATGTGTTTGGCACTGAATAAATGATTTTATTATTATTATTACTATATATATAACCCTAATGATATTATAAGGTATTTTGCATGTAAAGCACCACTAATGGTGTGTATGATCATGCAAACGTTAAAATACTAATCAGCCAAACTAAAAAAATGTGCTTGTCGGTGTACGGCATTTTTGCTAGTGTATTGCAGTTTAAGCTAGTCAAAGTCAAAGTCAAGGTCAAAAATATTTATTTCAAATTAGGCTTACAAAAAGCACTTATGAACGTCAAAAAAATATACAAAAACATAATAAAAAACGATTAAAATACTAAACTAAAAATATGAGTTTTGATGCTTTGAAAAAAAAAGCGCTTCAGTGGTTTGGCCTAGTGGACGATAGAACAGTGCATATACCTAGCTCAGTGTGTAAATATTAAATCATCGTAAGTGATATCTTTGTGCTAGAGCGGTCAGGGGTTGCAAAAACGATTACTTTGCCATATTCAGTTCATATAACATATTTCAACCATGAACTCAGCTTTAAAAAAAATAGTTTAATAAAATCATTGATATTAAAGCAATACTTAAAGTTATTAGTTAATTGAGCTGTGAAATTTATGACCTAATATTTTAATGCTTACATTTTCTAATTTTGGTACTTATAATAAATAATAATATGGATTTAGTAACCAACTGATATACATCATCACGGGCACGCAAAGCCTACCCGTATAGGGTGATTAGGGCCTTAGTCGTCCACGCGGGCCCAATGCGGATTGGACGACTTCACACACAACCTTCGAATCTCAGGCGTGCATGAAGGTTTCCTCACGATGTTTTCCTTCACCGTAAGAGCGTCGGATAACGTACATATATTTTCGAAAATTCGAAAATACATAGGTACGTGTCGGGACTTGAACCTCAGCCCTCCCGGTAGGAAGGCGACAGTCCACACCACTGAACCACCGACGCTCTTAACGGATATACATACTTAAATACATTTTGTATTTGTAAATACATACATATTATACATAGAAAACACACTAATGAATCAAGCCTATAACGTTTCACTGCGAGGCATAGGTCTTTCCTTATGTCTATGTGATGAGTGATGAATGACTGAACAGACTTTTATTTTCTTGAATGCGGGTAGTTTTTTCGTGAGGTACATAAAATTAATTAAGATAAAAAATGTGCTATTTTTCATAAATAAGTGAGATTGCGATATGGTAAAAATAATACTTACTATTCATTTGCATCATAACCAAATGAAATCATAGCCAACTTTAAAGTCGGGGGCGCATATTTGTGACCGGTGTTTCTATGGTGAAAAACTAACTTTTTCTGAAAAACCGGAGAAATTTAAAAACTCGTAAACATTTGCATAAATAAAACAAATAGCCAACCCTAAAGTCGCGTCGCGCCTTTATTTGTGATGTTTGCGCGCGGTGTGTGCCAACCACAGATTTCCCAATACAGGAGATGGGGCAAGCCGCGTTTAAAGTGCGACAACTGTAAGCTCAACGAGCATACACTGGCTACCAGTTTACGCTCTGTGAGACGAGTCAAGACGCACGAATATTAGAAGAAATTACCGTGTTTTTCCAAAATGCCATCCTGTGCAATTGTAACATGCCATCATCGCAATGAATCAGTAAATTTACCAAGAAATATAATAACTTTTCACAGGTAAAAACCGAAAAGAAATTGCGACACTGGGACTGCCTATAAACTTGGCGGCTTGTCCAGTCTAATGTATATTCTGATGTCTGTGGTGCCAACCTTTATACTAATTGAGGCGCGCAAAACGGGCTCCAATTCCGTTAGTATCAAAATGTGCTAATGGACTTTTTATTACGTCTAAATAGTAAAATTGTGCACTCATTCGTTCTGTTTTAAAGTAGATATTAATGGTAACAGCATTAGACGATTCATTCTACTATACAATTACTGCTTCAAAAGGCATCTTGTCCATTGCTGAACAAAACTCTACTCCGTTCAAATAAAAAACCTTTCATCTATTAAAGGATTCCAAGCAACGATGGCCGGTCCAAAAGACACTGTCAATTATGACGTCATTATAAATGAAAAATATACGTTTTTACAACCGTGTGTTCCGAGCCGAATCTGTAAGTGCACCCGTGTAATCACGTCGTAAGGCCAACTGTAATGACAAAATTAAAAGTAAAACGCGTAACCGGACTAGTGCCGCGAACTAGTTCACGCGAACGGTTCGCGGACTAGTCCGAATGGCACTTCTTTCATAGTTTAGACAAGCACTCATGGGGGACAGTTGCCATTTATTTTTATGTTGGCAACACTTTGTTGAAAGTCACAAGACTGCTCAATAGCTTTTTTTAATACTTTCTATGATTATTGTACTTCAAAGAGATTTTTGAAGACTTAAAAAATGTACCTACATTTAAAGAGACTGCCTTATAATATGGAGATTTTAAGCAATTGAAAATGACCCACATTATCAGATTGTATTTGTTTGTATGCGTTTAACTCATGCTGAGGCTTAAAAGCTTTGGTTATGTTACATTCATGGTAGTAACGGACAAACAAATTAAGTAAGCAATCTATCTTTTAGTACAATGTTTCTTTTATTTCCACAAATATCAACTCCGAAAACAAACTTACTTCGATCGTAACAATAAAGTTAAATCACCACTAACAATTTTGGTACAATATATTCAGAAGGCACAAAATATCTTAAAATCCTTTTTTATATACGAGTAACTTATGTTCCTATTACAAGTATAGAGAAAAGAAATAAAAGCACACAAGTTTAATACGGTCCTAAAGTTCCTTTTTCGAATGTCAAATCGCCGATCTCTAACCATGACCCATCCCAACACTACGCGTACGCACACACGCACAAACGCACACCAAGATGGCCGTTAAAAAATGGCGCGAACGAAAAATGCGGACGCACGCACACGCGCGCCCGAAGGACACGCGGGGTGAACGACCCCAGCTTTTTTCGAACGCTCGCACCGCGTACCGAACGCGACGCGCGTTGGTCGTTGACTTGGGTTTTTGCGATTATTTTTTTTGGAACGCACATTGACTTGGCACTGGCATGTTATTACTTATTAGCACGGGGCCATCGCCTAATATTGCCGTGAGCTTCCTACGGAAGTTTCGATTAGATGGCGTTTACTTGTATCAGTTTATCTTGCTTACACTTAAAATGCAGTATTATCAAATATTTATTATGCCTAAATCAATATTTTCCTTAATTCAATCAACAATCATATAAAAAACATTTTTTACTAATAAATAAAATTTTTAAAGATTTGCGACAGTACCGGTACGGCAGTAAAAGGAACACCACAATTATCGAAAGCACGGTTGCAGCAAAAAAAAAAAGAGTAATAGATGGCGCTTGCACGTTGTACACTTTGAGCGAGCAAAACTGCGTTTTAATTTTATCACGTAATGTGTTATAGATGTGTTGATCAGCTTTCTTATTATAATGTTTTATACAAATTGCTTTGTTAATGAACACTTGATAAAAAGACTACTTATTTGATGTAAATGGAAATAATAAAACATGAAATATTGCAGTGCAATCAAAATAATTGCATGTTAGTGGGTCGAACTAACGCAACTCAAACTAAAGTTTTAAATTTTATGCTTACTTTGTTGTGATTCTAAAATTGCTTTCTGCTTAAATTTATGTTAAAACTACAAATACGATTGGCTACGTTTTTTGAACTTTGAGAAAAAAATACCGATTTAAAACTAAAATAAATTTTAGCCAGATAGAAATTGGTTAAATAATTCTTCATAATTTGATGTCGGAGCCAAACGCACTCTAGCTTTATAATTTAATATAGGTAGGTAGTTTGTTTTGCACCGAAATAAAATTATGAAGAATTATTTAAGCATTTCTATTGGGCTCAAACATATCTCTGTGATTTCAGTTGAAGTCTGTATGTTTTTGTCTGAAAATTTTTAGAATAAAGTGACATGTAATGATTACATGAAGTTAAAGTTGATATGAGTCGATTTTTAAATGTTCAATTTCTCTGGTACCATCATTCAAACCCTTATTCCTTATCTTGGGAAACACCTCTGGACTATCCTCTTTCCAACAAAAAAGAATCATAAAATTCAGTTTCATAAACGACGAAGAATATATGCGAACAAACGTAATAAAAATTGGGCAAGCGCGAGCGGTAGTGGTGGGTTCCGCAGCGTAAGTTACCATAGAAAAAATATTATTTATTTAATAGGCATTACACAGCTTATTATGAGAAAAGGGTTCACATTTATGGACGTATAAAAAAACGTCACATCAAGAAATCGCTTTAAACTAAATTTCATTGTCAGATTTTATGGTTATGTAATCATCTTTTTTATTATTAATTGCAAGCCCATAGTTTAGAAATTAGAGCTCCTCTAATTTCTAACACACTTTTTTCAATTTAAATGTCGGCTCGCGCAAAATATTCAGTTATAAAAATATATTATTAAACCGTCGATTACCATTTTTCAAATCTATACACATGATACACCAACGGGGGGTCGATGAAAAAAATATTTTTTTTCAGTTCACTGTATGGAACCCCAAATATATTAATATTTTTTCAGTTTCTGTAAAAAACCTTATAGCCGGTTCAACAGAATCAATATCTACAAGTTTGAATAGCTGTATTCTTTATAGTTTCGGAGGAAAAAAGGTATATGACATTACGGACGACAGAGACAGACTCTGACGAATTTATAAGGGTACCGTTTTTTTGCCAAGGTGCGAATCGGTAACCCTCCTTTTTTTAAGTCGGTTCAAAGCAGCCCCTGTTTTTCCTTATTACATCAGCATACCTGCCAAAAAAGTCTCGTCAAATACGTCACCCCGTTTCCAGATTACCCGGAACAAACTGACAGTCTGACAAAAATTTATAACATTGTTATTTTGGCGATAATATGTAGTACCGATATATATTTGATATGCATATAAAGTTACGTCTAACGCTGGAACGAAGAGCCTTCCTTTACTTTCCGTCTTTCAAAAATAAATCAGTTCACCGTATTATATTGAAAAAAATAAATATATCAGTTCCTTAGCATAAAACGCATTTAATATAGTGTCGAAACTAAAATATAACAGAACATAAAAACATTACAAGTTGGAATACGTTGACCATTGATTCCAAACACTTAATAAGTATTTGAAGAAAACGCTAAGTGACGCGTTATTGCACGGCGTTAAGTCCTTATGTTGGTATCCTTTGTCCTTTGATAAATATTTCGTCGCGTTGATTGGCTTCCATTCAAGACGCTCTTGCCAGCTACTATACCTAACATAAGATGTTTGCTTTTTTTCGTTCACAAAAATATTCTGGCTTTATATATTATTTACAAAAAACAGTGATATAAGTATTTTAGAACTCATACATAATACAGGCTCATGCTTAACTGCGGCAAGATGGCCGCTGTGTGTATATTCAGTGGATATTTATTAATATATAATAAGAGCCTCCTCTAATGACCCCCACGCCACGAATAAAGGTTTGCACGCCGGAACAACGGCTTACTGCTTCAATTATATAATATTGAGTCGGTGGCTCATTGGTGTGGAATGTTGCCTTCCGATCGGAAGGGTTCAGCTTCAAATCCCGCTACGTATAAATGTGATTTCGAATTTTTGAAATTACATGTACCTTTATCCGACGCTCTTACGGTGAAGGAAAACATCGTAGGAAAACCTACGCACGCCTGCGAAGAGATTCGAAGGTTGTGCGTGAAGTCGTCCAACCCGCACTGGGCCCGCGTGGACTAAGGCCTATACACCCTATTACGGGTAGGCTCGTGCCTCTCGGTGGGGACGTTTAATGAGCTGATGATGATAATATGAGATATAACATCCAGCGTCTCAGGTGACGGGCGCAGGGTGGTGTTCATGAAAAATAATCACATTATACATTGACAGTTTGCCTTCATTACTGCTCTGTCATGGTCAGGCGTGTCACTTACAATCAGGTGAGCAAAATAACCGTCCCGATCACTTTATAACATAAAAACGATATCGGGTTCTCTTTTGCCATCAAGCCTCCACCTTTTGCAAGTCGGTCCGTAGGTCCGGAGGGTGTCCTACGCTTCTTTTGTCAAGACCCAGTCTCGTCTCTAGAAGTCCAGCGGCCATCGGTTCTGCGACATAAGTGACCAGCCCACTGCCACTTCAACTTGCTGATTCGATGAGCTTGCGATAACATCATTTCTGATTCTATCCTTGAGAGAAACCACGAGCATAGCTCTCCCCATTGCGCGTTGAGTGACTTTGAACTTGCGAACAAATCCCGCAGACATTACTATGTCCTAGTCTTCTCTCTTTTGTCAATATATCGCAGTCCACTGCTGGGCATAGGCCCCCATGGCATACTTAGGCTTAGGATAGTACTATATCTAGCGGCGCCCTCTGTTGCTTACTAAAGACATCACCAAAATTGCAACTTCCGGTTATAAAAAAAAATGACAAGCCCTTCCTTGCCAGGGTTCCGTAGGCGTATTTCCCCATAGGCGAGTGAAAGAGACACACTATATGGATAATGAAGTGTGTAAGAAGGATGGATGGAGGGCAACGACCTCTTAAACAAATCGTTGGTAGTGAGGGTTCGGTTTCGGTACGGTCAGCAGGTGAATGGCTTAATTAATAAAATAATTAAAAATACACCATACGCATACCTTACCGCATCAGTAGCCTAGTAAGTGTTGGTCTCAGATCGCTGCGAGATCCGAAGGTCATAGGTTCGAATCCTGTGGGCTCACTTTTTGCGGTTTTTCCCACTTTGGTTCGGGCATTGCACGCGCAATTACCTGATTGGTCGAAAAAAAAGATTCCATGCTTTGGAGGGCACATTAACCCGTCATTTCCCACTACAATCTTATCAGTATCTAACGATGAACACCTGAAAAGTGCACTTTAATGTTCATATAGCTATTCTAGTCCAGTAGTAATCCTAATAGCCCACTACTAGACTAGGCCCCCTCCATAGAATAAATGTTTACGGTGTACGTACTGTTGTCCGTTATGCTTGACACTATTTCTTTTTATTTTTTTTATATATAATTATGAATATATATTATTTATTTTTAGTTTTTTTGCTAGTGTCGAAGTTGTTGACGAATATGTGTACCTGGGACAGGTAGTCCAAATGGGTAGGTCCAACTTCGAGAAGGAGGTTCTCGTCGAATTCAATTAGGATGGGCAGCATTTGAGAAGTTAAGGCAGATCTTTTCGTCCAAAATACCTCAGTGTCTCAAGACGAAGGTTTTTGACCAGTGTGTGTTGCCAGTTATGACATACGGAAGCGAAACGTGGTCGCTCACCAAGGGCCTCTTGAATAGACTCAAGGTTGCTCAGCGTGCTATGGAGAGGGCTATGTTAGGTGTCTCCCTACGCGATAAAATCCGAAACGATGATATCCGTAGGAGAACTAGGGTGACCGACATAGCCCAGAGGATTAGCAAGTTGAAGTGGCAGTGGGCAGGGCACATAGTGCGTAGAACCGATGGCCGATGGGGCGGAAAGGTTCTCGAGTGGCGTCCACGTAACGGAAAGCGAAGCGTAGGCCGACCCCTAACCAGATGGACGGATGATCTGGTTAAGGTGGCGGGTGGCAGATGGATGTCAACTGCAAGGGATCGGTCCGCGTGGAAATCATTAGGGGAGGCCTTCGTTCAGCAGTGGACATAATTAGGCTGTAATGATGATGATGATGATGATGATGATTGCTAGTGTTAATTTTTTTTTTCTTTTCTCTTCTTTTCTCGCCGCACCATTTTTGTCTTTCTCTGCATATCCAAAGGTTAGCTGGTAGAGAATGCCACATGGTATTAAGTTCGCCATTGTACATTATTTATGTGTGCAATAAAGATTATGCTCAGGCGTATCATTTACCATCAGGTGGGCGTCGTGTCCGTCCTCTTCACTTTGTAATATAAAAAAAACAATAATTGTGTCAAGAATATTGTGTCAAGAACATTGTGTCACTGTTCAACTTGCTTGCCAGGCGTGGAGATTGTTGCAAAATCCTCGAACTCCGTGAAAGAAGCATTTAGTTCATCAGTGGACTGCCACGGCTGTTATGGTTATTAAAAGTTTATTATCGTAATGACCATATAAAAGTTACGTACATATTAAGTATAGGTTCCTCCATGCAGCGCCATCTATCTAAAAACTAGCGCACTATTTAAAAATATTAATTTGAGGAAACATTACAGACAAATAAATCATCATCATCAGCTCGCGTGCCCACCGAGGGGCACTACCCGTAAAGGGAAGAGGCTATAGTCGTCCACGTGGGCCCAGTGCGGATTGGCCGGCTTCACGCACAACCTTTGAATCTCTTCGTAAGCGTGCGCAGGTTTCCTCACGATGTTTGTCTACACTGTAAGAGTACTTGCCCGGTGAAGCTGTAAAGGCCATCTGCGGCAAACAGCAGCAGTCAGTTCGAAAAAAAAAACTGTAAGAGCGTTGGATAAATGTACCATTTCAAAAATTCAGAAAGTCTTTCTGAATTTTTGAAATGGTACATTGGACCTGCATCTTCAAGATCGAAAGGTAATGCCAATGGCCACCTACTCTCCATATCGACAATACAAATGAAGAATAACAAATTCTCAAAACAATTTATTTCATCTTTTTTTGCCAACGGTACATTTATCTAGTCGCACCCTGTCCCTAGGTTTGTTACGGACCTAGACAGAGACTAGGCGAAAAATTGCTAGGGCTGACACACACGCGAACTATCCATGTGTGTGTGAAAAAGACAGAGAACTTGCACATGTGTGTGTAGCATAATATGCGCGTGTGTGACGGCAATTGGTTTCATTATTAAAACGTCTTGTTTATGGAATCGCAATAGTAGGGAAGTTTGTGAAACTTCAAGTTATCGACTATGCAGAGATTTCCTACTCAATATAAATCATCAGCCTATAGCGGTCCACTGCAGGGCACAGGCCTTCCCTACAGACATGTTCATGCACACAAATGTTCGTCTGCCGGGGATCGAAATTCTGCCCAACTAATGCGATGGGCAGACTTTTGCCGCGGACACTGAGTGAGATTGTGCACCGAGATAGTTTTCGTTTACATAAGTACCTCTAACCATGCTTTGAAATCACAGAGTGACGTGACATAATAATTTGCGCCCACCCATCTGAAGATTGACCGATGGGTTAGAGGTTTGACTTGACTTGCGTTGTCGTTATCAAATGTGATATGCAGTGGCGTGCACAGATATTATGAGTAAGATATGCAGAGTCAGTGAAACTAATGGCAAAAGCAATAAATAATTTACTTTTTGTTAAGTGCTGTTGATGACAGCTGATAGCCTATGGTTTCAAATCTGTAGAGGAAAATGGGCTTTAACTGGAATCATTGAATTCGTTGACAATTTTCTGGGTCATCTGGACGCACAGGGTATGCAATGCTTATTTGCATATATGGAGTGCACGCCACTGGTGATATGCCCTTGTTCGGTTAAGCTGGATACTAACTATAGCCAACAGAGAAATTTCGTAAAAAAAACATAGTTCTTATCAATGATATTCTGTATATATAAACGTAGATACGCCACCCGTGCCTCAAAAACGATCCGCCGAAGAGAATACAGTTGGAGGCTCTTTGTTTAGGTAAATATACGCTCATTCGAAATATGTGTATGTGTGCTGTAACTCATTCGGAACACATTTTTCAGTGGTTTTGTGAACATATCACGAATCTATACTTTTTACATCATTGGTTCATATCAATAAATTTGTCTCTATGTTATCCTTTAAGCTCAGTCGACCATACCTTACCTGGGATCATGTCGATTGTTTGCCATTTGTTGAATCCTTCAATACTTGTATATTTAATATCGCATATCGAGAGCGCGCGTGTCTCCCGTCGGTATGGAGGGATCTTCGATTTCCATATTTTACTTCATTTTTCGATAAAAGTGTAATATTTAACTGTTAACGTATCGACGATTTGTGTTAACGATGTTGATGAAAGATTGCGGTGTGATGGATAAGTAGGTTACTACACTAAATGTTCCGGGTTCGATAATATTTTTCCCTTTCTTCTTCGTCTATGAAAAACATGGACCTATGTGTACCTGTTAATATAAAAGTATATTATATGTAGCTTATGAGTTAAGTATGTTTTTCCGTCGTTTAGTAGGTAGCACCAAAGGCACAAGTTCCTTGTTTAGACTGGGCCTGGACTAATGGGAAACAAAACTCATTATTCAATAACTATAAATATCTTGTATCAAAACACTCGTAGTATGTAATAAGGTTTTTGAACATACGTGTTGTCTGTATATAATATGTATTTACAAAAAAATATATATAAGTATCACCCTATACGGGTAGGCTCGTGCCCCTCGGTGGGGATGTTTAATGAGCTGATGATGATGATGATGATATATAAGTATGTTCATCCGTTGTTTAGTACCCATACTACTCGTGCGTATGCACGCTTAGGCTTCAAGCTTAACTTAGGGCTTGATGGCGCTGTGTGAATGTCAGTGGATATTTATAATTTATTTTTTAGTAAGATAAAACGGTTCTATTATCTGGTGTAAAATGGGGAAGAACTTACCGTGAATTGTGATAGTTTGGAGCAGGCAGATCACATGTCAAAGGAAACTCGAGTCTGGAAGTAGCAGAAGTTACCTGCAAGCCGCAGTCCCCAATTGTTTTTTGTCCCAGTTTAATTAAATTGATTCCGTGAGCAATGCATTGTAACGAAAGACAGGGAATACAGTGGAGTCGCCGTCCTTTTATTTTTTATTAAATTTAATAATATATATCCACCTACAACTAGATGGAGACAACCAAGTCCCTATTCAAGGAGCTTGTATTATGGATACTTAACAACAAATAAACGATAAAATATAAGTATACATACTACTATATATTTTTTAATACATATATATTTAAGCAAAAACACCTGGACCAATACAAACAGATATTTTGTTTGTATTGCACGGTTTTGAACGCGAAGCCCTTGTTTTAATATCTGATTTTTCAACCATTATACCACATAAAACGTCTCAACCACCACAAGTATTTGTATGATATGATATGAAAGAGCCATTAACACGTTTCTCTAATCATAATAGGCTAGCTGACCTTCAACTCTACAATGCCGGAGGTCCAATTACTACTCTTTTTTATTTTATGCTATAGAGCACAAACGAGCAAACGGCTTATCTGATATTAAAGACACTGTGCCCATCTACACTTTACCACAGGGCATTAAAATGTGTTACCCTTAGGCTTGATGCATAATTTTAAGGTAGAGGGTCATCTGTGTCTGTCAATCGACTGATGTAGCAGTTACGGTTATCAGCGTCTAACAGCAAAAAGTGACTCTAAAAAACTTTAGCTACAATTCCATTTCAAAGTTTAGCCACTCCATGCATTCCACAGTTCGAAATTGAGTCCACTAAATTGGCATTTGTTAATTAGATCAGAACGTTTTAATAATTGAGTCCGCGTGGGCGGGACACAGGTGCAGGTGATTTGCATCTTTGGAATGAAACCCAAGAACCTTGGACCGTGGGTTGAGTTCTGTACCTCAAGGATAAAGAAACCTTACTTTTAAATAAGATTTTCTGTGAAAATCCTTTTATAAAATATATTTTTTTTAATAATATAAAATTAATATCCACTAACGTTCACAGAGCTTCATCTAGCCTCATATTAAGCGAAGAGCTTGTAGTTAGGGTACTAAACATACTTATATTTATACTTATTGTACTAACAACTGATAAACATCATCATCATCATCATCAGCAGCTCATTAAACGTCCCCACCGAGGGGCACGAGCCTACCCGTATAGGGTGATTAGGCCTTAGTCGTCCACGCGGGCCAGTGCGGATTGGACGACTTCACACACAACTTTCGAATCTCTTCGCAGGCGTGCATGAAGGTTTCCTCACGATGTTTTCCTTTACCGTAAGAGCGTCGGATAACGTACAGATATTTTTCGAAAATTCGAAAATACATTGGTACGTGACGGGATTTGAACCTCAGCCCTCCCGGTAGGAAGGGGACAGTCCACACCACTGAGCCACCGACGCTCTTGATAAACATACTTACTTTATTTTGTAAATATACATAGACATCATACATAGAAACACCCAGACCATAACAAAAAGACTTGTTCATGCACACATTAACCCGATATAAAAATTTACTTTAATAAAAAAATTACAATAATAATTGTCAAATTTTTATTATAGATGTCACCAATTACAATATCCTATTAGTAGAAATTCTCCAAGACTGTAGCAACACTTTTCCATAAGAAATTTCTTTAACTTGTGCCTAAATATTTTTTATAAAAAAAACATATTCAATTCGATTGGTAATAAATAATTGTATTGACTCTAATTGGTGGCAATAGTATTCTAATGTGTCGTCACCACAGCCAATAACCATCTCTCTCTTCAACCTATCGCAGTCCACTGCTGAACATAGGTCTCCCCCATTCTGAGCCAAATATCCCGGTCCTACGCTTATCCAGCCTCCACCTTCTGCCCATCCGTCCGCTGTCCTATTCGCTTGCCAGACGTGGTCTCCACTCCAAAACTCGTTTACTCCTTTGGCCATTCTACGTTACTAGTTTCCAAACCCTCTATTCTTTAAAGCTGTCCAATATACAAACACATTACATTTTTCCAACAGAATCATGTTAATAAGACTGTCTATCGGGCAAGTACAATAACTATTTAGGATAATGTGCCCATTCCGATGCTGGCGGCGATCTAGACTCGGTCTAGGATGCCTGGATTATGTTTCGTGTAACCTGTGTTTACCAACAAATGAATATGCACTGTTACACTTGTGTCATTAAGTGCATTTTGGGTTTTATTTGATGTGGTGGAATTTAAAGATTACTCACGACTGTTTGACGGTTTACTAGGATTTAAGCTTTAATCTTCAGGCATCCATTTTTAATACATACTTGTATTTGTGTTTTATAATTACGGATTAGAGATCGATCCCTAGCAATTGGCATCTATCCACATACCGTCACCTTAACCAGGTCATCAGTCCATTTGTTTAGGCGTCGATATATAAGTCTTTTTACTTTTCTTGGACGATTTCAGTTTTCACGATTCGTCAGAGCTTTGTTCGCTATTTAGCAGGTAGTACTTCTAACACGAGTGAAGCGTCGGTGGCTCATTGGTGTGGACTGTTGCCTTCCGATCTGGAGGGTGCAGGTTCAAATCCCGCCACGTACCAATGTCTTTTCAAATTCTATGTACGTTTATTCGACGCTCTTACGGTGCCAATCCGCACTGAGCCCACGTTGAGGCCTAATTAACTTTACGGGTAGGCTCGTGCCCCTCGGTGAGGACATGAGCTGATGATGATGATCATGACGTGAGGACTTACATGTGAGGTTGGCTCCAAAAGTTTAATATTGTAACCTTACGTCTTGATAAGTAGCTATATAAATAATACATGCCAAACACAGACACTTCATTGTCCATTCAAAGCAAATCAATCCAAACAAAAGGCCGAAACTCCAAAAGCTAGATGATAATGAACAATCCACTCATTTCGCGTACTAAGAGCTCATTTCATTGTCAATCGATTCCCGACAAGAAAGAAGTCACTTTGCAAAACAAAAGGCTAAAAGTCCAAAGAAAAAGTCCCAATTACGTTTCCCAGTACCCCCTTCCCCCGGCCAGGGGGTGGGCCCCACCCGGATGGGGTCCCTTTGAAAGCGGGTAGCGTCTGATTGCACTCCCATACGGGTAGATTAAACAATTTCAGTGTATATTTTTAGCATTTGCTAGCTTTGAGATCGCAACAATATTTGGTTTCTTCCGTAACGTCTTGTTTACGGACCGGTTTGATTTTAAATGGTTAGATAAATTGTTGGAAGGGAAATTACGTTGGAAATAACTAATATGGTTATTCTCATACTGTTTATTTATCATAAATAAAGACAGCAGTAATGCAGTGGTTCCATTATAAACATAATAAAGAGGTCCATTTATTAGTTACTTAATGTAGTTAATACTATAATGTAGTCTATTTTGGAAAAAAACTGCTTAAATTGTAAAAATTCTCACTTCGTTGTTAACATGAGCTTTAAAGTGTACATAATACTCATAGATACAGTAAGAAAATTTGGAAGGATTTTTGTCGACAGTAACCATCATTCTAACTAACCAGGCCCGCCTTTAGGCTCGATAGTTTTTAAAGCCTGAAAGGAAGGTCTGGTCCTGATCTTGTCCACTATTTGTTACGTACTTCCAGGTCGGCAGTACTTTGTTGGTTGATGGACTGTTTGCATCACGGGCAAGTGAGGTTAACTTGTGGTGCCATGATCAACTGCATGTTGTTAATGAGAAATAAATAAAGTTCACCTGAATATTATGACGTAAATAAAAGAAAAAATACCTATATATTTATAATTTACCTTACCTAAAGAGAATTCTTTTAAAAAAACTTAATTATATTTTTAAGTTTTAGTATATTTTTTAAAGGTTTTAAGCTTTAGGTTAGAATTTTTGTATATTGTAATTTTGGCGAATTTTGAAATTTAATCATTTTAAAATTAAATGATGATACCAATACAATTTATGATTCAATATAAATATCTTATGCATGCTGAGGGAATGCTATTTAATTTCTACTCTGGGTATGTTTGCTTTGTAGCAGCCAAAAAACTGGAAAAAGCGGTTGTTTGAATACAGCAGACATTCCGATATTATTTATTTGTATAGAGCTTTTTAAAGCACAAACCGCTAGCAGTGGCGGCGCACCCTTCGCCCAAAGAGTTTTATTGCACTGTCCAAAGGAAGTAATTTCGTAGGTCCAACTTCTAGTTTTTAAGAAAGTTCATTTCGCAGCCAGACATTTTTCCGACGATATCTCTACGTATATCCTAATTGAGGTGTAACTCCGAGGTGTGCACCTGACTTTTATCTGATTCCAGGGTTTTCCAAAGTTTTTCTTTGTTCTAAACTTTGGAATGTTTGGGGCCATTCATTTGTGTGAGTAGCGCCTTTAGATAAAATGCTGACTGATAAATAATTAGTATGCGGTGAAGGAAAACATCTTGAGGAAACCTTCATGCACACCTGCGAAGAGATTCGAAGGTTGTGCGTGAAGTCGTCCAACCCGCACTGGGCTCGCGTGGACGATTAAGGCCTAATCACCCTTTATGGGTAGGCTCGTGCCCCTCGGTGGGGACGTTTAATGAGCTGATGATGATGAGGGAACGTAGATGACACAAGAAAATCATAACAAACAACTGTTGCTGTTATTGTTGTGTGCGGTTCTGTAGCGTAATTATTATTTTTTTCGTTTAAACTGCAAACTAGCGCCTTGAAGGAACTGTCTTGGTATTAACTAAGTCGCTACCATTTTGGTAGCATTAAAAATAAGTTTATTAATAACTTTAGGAACAAATGTGTACTTTAATACTTTAATTTGCACCAAATACATACCTTTTTCTTTGTTACAAACATCTACCTGTACAATAATGTCAAAGTACACTTGCAAATATAAACTTAAGTATATAGCACCATGTTATATAAGTACTGTGATAAAATGCTAATATAACGAATAACAAGCGTTATCGTTGTGATAACGTTAACGCCGATAACGTACACTGATAACGAAGTCGAGTGCGTTATTTAGTTTTTGATCGTACCGAAAACGCAATAATGGTTTCATCGTCATGGTCTATTCTTTTTCTCTAGCCGGAGTAAATAGATCTCTTCCATTTTATGCCAAATTCCCGGCTCTCCGCTTTTCTCATCCAGCCTCCAGCGCCCTTTCGCAAGTCGTCGGTCCCTCGGCCCGGGCGTCCTACGCTACGCTTTCCAAGACGCGGTCTCCACTCCAGAACTCGTCTATCAAACGGATATCTGTTCTGCGACATACATGACCAACCCATTGCCACTTCAACTCACCGATCTAGAGGTTTTGTAATTCTGATTTATCCCTAAGAGAAACCCCGAGCTCGCTGTATTGCGCGTTGAGTGACTTTGAACTTGTGAACCAATCCCGCAGTCAGTGTCCATGTCTCAGCTGTTGTTAGCACGGGTAGGACGCATTGCTGAAAGACTTTTGTCTTTGAGCTTTCGTAACCCGGGGATTCCTATTTCATCATCAGCTGACGGCTTCACGTACTCATTGAAGAACGAAATCTTTCTATTCGGACAATCAGTTAATTCAATCGTATTCTAATGCTTAGTTTAGGGCTAGATGGCGCTGTGTGAATGCCAGTATATATAAATAAATATCCACTGACTTTCACACAGCGCCATCTAGTCCCAAGTTAACCATGAAATCTGTATTATAGGTAGTAAACAACGGTTAATATACTTATATACATTTTTATTGTAAGTACATACATATTATACATAGAAAACACCCAAACGATTACAAACAGACATGTTCATACACACAAATGTTTGTACTGCCCGGGGATCGAACCCGGAACCCTTGGTGTAACAGCCGACATCTCAACCACCACACGAAATGGGTCGTCAAATATTTATTTGTTCTCCTTCCATTCACTCGCAGTTTATGCGAGTAGGTAACAAACATCAAGCCGTCTGTACTGCGCGCGCGCAAGGCCGCCTCTCGCAAACTTGATCGCAATAGCTAGGTCATTGCTAGCTGCGGGCTGGAAATCTATGTCTAGTTGCCTACGTATCTGCCTAGTTACGATAGCGCTTGACTTTCGACGACTCGAGTTATTACTGCTTTGGATTTGTTCAATTTTGATTTGCTTTAAATGTAAAGTACTAAAAGTGAGTGTCGGTGGCTCGTTGGTGTGGATGTTGCCTACCGATCAGGAGGGTGCAGGTTCAAATCTGGCCACGTACCAAAGTGTTTCCGAATCTCAAAAAATATATGTACGTTATCCAACGCTGTAACGGTGAAGGAAAACATCGTGAGGAAAAAGGTTGTGCGTGAAAACGGGCAATCCACACTGGGTCCACGTGGACGGCTATTACACCAAAGGGTTCCAGGTTCGGTCCCGGGGCATTACAAACATTTGTATGCTTGAACATGACTATTTGTATTGATGTGGATATTTCTCTGTATATACCTATGTAGGTGTACCTAATGTAGAGCGTCGGTGGCTCAGTGGTGTGGACTGTCGCCTTCCTACCGGGAGGGCTGAGGTTCAAATCCCGACACGTACCAATGTATTTTCGAATTTTCGAAAAATATATGTACGTTATCCGACGCTCTTACGGTGAAGGAAAACATCGTGAGGAAACCTTCATGCACGCCTGCGAAGAGATTCGAAGGTTGTGTGTGAAGTCGTCCAATCCGCACTGGGTCCGCGTGGACGACTAAGGCCTAATCACCCTATACGGGTAGGCTCGTGCCCCTCGGTGGGAACGTTTAATGAGCTGATGATGATGATGATGACCTAATGTAGGTATTATAATGTATGTTAACAGAATCAAAGAACTTATTTGAGTATGTTAATTCGTTGTTTAGTACCTATATTACAAGCAAGACGCATAGTTTGGGGCTAGATGGCGCTGTGTGAATGTCAGTAGATTTTATCATCATCATCAGCTCATTAAACGTTGGGGCACGACCCGTATAGGGTGATTAGGCCTTAGTCGTCCACGCGGGCCCAGTGCGGATTGGATGACTTCACGCACAACCTTTGAATCTCTTCGCAGGCCGGCGCAGGTTTCCTCACGATGTTTCCTTTACCGTAAGAGCGTCGGATAACGTACATATATTTTCAAAAATTCGAAAACACATTGGTACGTGTCGGGATTTGAACCTCAGTCCTCCCGGTAGGAAGGCGACAGTCCACACTATTGAGCCACTGACGCTCTAGTACATTTTAATATTATTTATTAATTTCGTTTGGTAAAATATAACCTCGCTAATATTCCAATGCGTCGTGACACAAAGCACTCAATCACCTAATACAGTGCAATAAGTACTTAGCAAAAAGCACACTGTGCTAAAAATATCACATGACTCACTGTTACATTAAGCGCGTGTAGAAATTATTGTTCCAACCTAAGTATGGGCCACGCCTGACTTTGTGGGTTAGTATATGTGAACCTAGATATCTAGACTAAATGTGGAATGAATCGTATGGTAATGAGGGCATAACTCAAAGGTTTAAGTTAAGCAGCTATTGCAAATGGCTGACCGTTGGATGGAAAGCCGGAAAATACAATGATGTAAAAATGTGTGGATTGTGTGATATGCTCACAAAACAATCGAAAAAAGTGTTCCGAATGCAGCGACAGCACACATACACATATTTCAAACTTCGAACACATTTACCTAAACAAAAGAGTACAAATTATACTCTCTTCGGCGGTTCGTTTTTGAGGCACGGATAGCGTATCTACCTTTATATATACAGAATATCATAGGAAAAATATTATCACGATTAAAAATATTATTTTTCGTGCTTCGGAAGAGACGATATACCAATAATCCCTGCTTCATAATGAGAATGCTTTTCTTTAATCCCCACTCATATCAGTATTGGTACACTTTTTTCTGTAAATACATACCTACTTTAAAATAATTCTCTGATTATAATCATCATCAGCTCATTGTACGTCCCTACCGTGGGACACGAGTCCACGCGGGCCCAGTGCGGTTTGATCGACTTCACGCACAACCTTCGAATCTCTTCGCAGGCGTGCGCAGGTTTCCTCACGATGTTTCCTTTACCGTAAGAATGTCGGACACAGGTACATATAATTTCGAAAATTCGAAAAGACATTAGTACGCGGCGGGATTTGAACCTGCACTCTCCAGATCAAAAGGCAACAGTCCACACCAATGAGCCACTGACGCTCTCTTTTTTTCTTTTATTTTAAATCTCGTCAGAATAACAGTGTTGGTGCAGCGCTTGGCGGTGCAGCAGCTTATGCTGAGGCGGGACCTTTTGACCGTATCATTTTGTCTTTTTCCTATCGTTCTGTGTTTGTATTGTTTAAAATTGTTGCTCTTTTATTTGTTCTCTGTTACGTTCTACTTTTATTTGTTCTCTGTTGCGTAGTACTTTTTTGTGTAATTTGTTTGATGTACGGTCAATAAATGATTTTTCTTTCTTTTTCTTTCTTTCTAAATAACATTAATAAATACTTTTAGTGTTATTGTTACAAAATGAATATTTTACGCGCATAATGCTAATGTCAAGAGAGATATTAGTGACGTGACAACACTCTTCAATTGATTAGGGATGTGTAGCGTTTGTCGTTTCCTTTCTGTCTAACACTAAACGTATTACATAGACACACTGACCAATACAACGTTGTTTATGTTAACAAATGTGTGTACTGCTCAGAGATTGAATCCGGAACTTTGGCCTAATAGCAGAATAACCAGAAGCAGAATCCGTAAACTCCGTAATAAAATATAATTTATAAGATTTTAGCTGAAATAAGAAAGCTGCGGTAGTTCTAATGAAGAAGTAGAAACATTATTTTAACAATTGACTAATTTTTATTCTATTCTTGTTTCAGGTACGTATCAAAGGATGTTATAAATCTTAAACCAGTCCAGATTAATGACTTTCAATCATGGTAAGGTATTTTACCTAAAAGGAAGCTTTGTATAAGGTCACTCAAAGTCAAATTTATTTCCTATTATTATAAGATCCGGAACGAACGGATATCTGTAGGAGAACTAGAGAGACCAACATAGCCCGCCGGATCGGCAAGTTGAAGTGGCAGTGGGCTGGTCACGGATGTCGCTGAACCGATGGCCGTTGGAGCAGACGAGTTCTGGAGTGGAGACTGGGGCTCGGCAAGCGTAGCGTAGGACGCCCTCCGGCCCGATGGACTGACGACTTGCGGGCGGTCGCTGGTGGAGGCTGGATGAGAAAAGCGGAGGACCGGGATATCTGGCACAAAATGGGGGAGACCTATGTCCAGCAGTGGACTGCGATAGGTTGAATAGATAGTAGGTCATAATGGAAGCGCCAATTTAAATATCATTTGAAATATGGACTAGTTCGATGTTAAAAGAATAGACAATAGAACTTAGGATTTAATATCTGCAAAGCTCTATGCACTAGATATCTAGGTAGAGTCTGTGTTGATGACTCAATCATTTAGTCATCAATATACTCTTATTATTCAGTTTAGGCTTGATAAATTAGTCATCAAACTTAATGATTCATGTGGGGAATAGATCATAGACAAATACCATAGATATTTTTATTAGGTTTTAGTTTTATTTAATCCTACAAAGTAAATATGCCTTGACGTATTTGGTATTTTATGAACTAAATTTTCAGTAGATAATGCAATTTCATTATTGGCTTAAATTATACTTTTCCCTGGACACTGGAATTATAATTGGCGTTTCAGTGTTTTCCTCGTCCTACAATAAGAATTACCAAAAACGACATTCAGCGTTTACGGATAAGTTGAATAAATTATAACAAGTGCACGCGGTTAATTATACATAGGTACAATGATATTCTGTATATATAAAGGTAGATACGCCACCCGTGCCTCAAAAACGAGCCGCCGAAGAGAGTACAGTTTGTACTCTATTGTTTAGATAAATGTGTTCGAAATTCGAAATATGTGTATGTGTGCTGTCACTGCATTCGGAACACTTTTTCGATTGTTTTGTGAGCATATCACGAATCCATACTTTTTACATCATTGCATAGGTATAGGTATTTTTTTATTCCGCTGTCAAAGTAGGTGGGTTTACTTACTACTGGTCTAAAATTGATTTAAATATGTAGCTTTCTCCTTAAAAATAGTTAAATATAACTTCAAATTTTTAAAAATATTAACACATTTTATCATTATTTGCTCTTACTTATAGATCATTACGTTTATATTATTAAACTTGATATTCAATTTAACCTTATTGTTCATTTTAAATATCTTTCTGTTCGCAAATAGAATACGTTCGAATTTCAAAATACAAGCACTTTATCAAATCGATCCGTCCGAACTGTGGTCCGAACACTGGCCACTATAAAAAAAATACCAATTAATCCAATAAAACCTCCATCGACTGCGAGGTGGCGCTGACAAAACTATAATGTATTCTTTTTGACGCGTTCGAAGCCATCTAGCTGTCTTTGTCGCACGTTCGAAATACCGTAAGCGAGGTAGTGGGCGTTTTTTCTTGGGTAGATAACGGAGCGCGGTTTGCACGCCGTTGAGTTTTGGCGACGAAAACGTGGAAATATCGCGTGTTATAAAATATTATTCTGCATAACTTATAGCATGGTTGAATTTGAACACATTTTACTAATGACAAACCTATATACACAAACATAATTTTTATATGTACTAAAGTAAAAAAAGAGAATTTTACAACAAAAGAAGTTTGATTTTGAGTGATTTCATAGTTATAAAATAATGAAGTTGCTGTGCCCAATTTCTGTGATTGATACATTCTAAATTAGTAAACTATCAATAATAATTTAAATTTCAGTCACTATGGCAGAGGGTAGGTGTTTAATATCCCACTTATGAAAGTACCAACAAATATGGTACTTAGCAATTTGTCCTACAAACTAACATGAGGAAAATCCTTATTTAAATTTCATAAAATAAATTGAAAATTCCAATACATCATTTATTATAGCTAAATACTAACTACCTGTGTATTTTTCCTGCTACCGGATATGTTTTTTTATAATATATTACTATATTCCCCAGACATCCGAATATACAATTAGACTGGACAAGCCGCCAAGTTTATAGGCAGTCCCAGTGTCGCAATTTCTTTTCGGTTCTTACCTGTGAAAAGTTATTATATTTCTTGGTAAATTTACTGATTCCTTGCGATGATGGCATGTTACAATTGCACAGGATGGTATTTTGGAAAAAAAACGGTAATTTCTTCTAATATTCGTGCGTCTTGACTCGTCTCACAGAGCGTAAACTGGCAGCCAGTGTATGCTCGTTGAGCTTACATTTGTCACACTTAAAAACGCGGCTTGCCCTATCTCCTGTATTGGGAAATCTGTGCTATATTCATTTAATTCAATTACGATTGGTGGTCTGCCAATCACATTATGCCATTCAGAAACTTTAACATTTTGTGGATATGAAAACTTTTGGCACCCATTATAGCGTAATGTAGGATGTTAACAATAAGAGTTTGACCTTACTTTTGTTTCAGTTATGGACTCACTTTAAACTTAGTACTTATGTATTTGAATAAGCTAACAAGTGTATTTTACTTAGGAACCTAGTTTAATTAAATTGTTGTTCACCCTCCCTATTATTGTTTTCCGATCCTGATTTAGCGATACTGAAACTTAAAATTCGGTGTTCACAGTCAAGAGAGTATCAAAAATAATAAAAAATAAAATACAGTCAAGCAAACCTTATTTTTGAAGTCAGAAATACAAACGGTCACATTTTTGGGTGTACGCATATTTTTTCTTCATGTAAAATATCTGTCAATTTGAAAGCACGCGCCAATTTTCACCCCACAGATAATATAACTGTCATTTTGAAAGGCCGTGCAATTTTTTTTCGAGGTTCGTTCCAATGCGTTTTAGCTCGTCACATCGTCGATTAGCCAGTGGTGCACGAGAGCAACCCGACGCGGACGCCAAGGCCGCGGCCTTGCTCCAATACTTGACAATACACTCAAATGTATGTAATTACATAGTGATTAACTATTTACAGTATACATATGATAATTGAAACTGTTTGGTAACGTACCTAAATAGATTTAGTGTTTATTTATTGGTTTAAAGGCATATTAGGGATCCAGAGCATCTTGCTACCTCTTCTCAGTAAATGTGGACACCTTACCGGTGATAACTTCATGTTTTTAAGAGATCCATGTGGTGTAATGGTTGAGATGTCGGCTACTACACCAAGGGTTCCAAGTTCGGTACCCGGCCAGTACAAACATTTGTATGAGTAAACATGTCTGTTTGTATTGGTCTGGTTGTTTTCTATGCATTTAAAATATATATAATATTTGTATTTACAAAAAGGTGTAAACGTAATAAGTATATTTATCAGTTGCTTAGTACCCGTAATACAAGTTTCACGCTTAACTTGGGGCTAGATAGTGTTGTGTGAATGTCAGTGGATATTTAATTATTTATTCATTAATTTGACATTCATTTTTTTCTCGGGCCTCAATTTTTGACTCCGACTATGTCTTTGTAATGAAATAAAACTTTTTAAAACTACGAATCTAACTTGCTATTATATAGTCCAACAAAATTATATGCATTACATAATTAAACCGACATTTATACATCACATATTCAAAGATCCACATCACCATTAGGCCCAATCTAAGGGGCTTATTCAAGAATCGCTTACGATTAAGTTGAATTTAGAAAACAAAACGACGGTATAACTCGTATATAAGTAGGTACCATATCATACTCACTCGTATACATAAATACCAAAAAATTTTACTTGTACTTTTATCATCAAACAATCAATCCAGCCTATAACGTCTCAATCCAAGCCACAGGCCTTCCCACACGAAATATACGTAGCAAACATTTAAAACACAAATCATTCCTTACAATATAAGATTTGATTATAACATGTTTATTCCTCACAACTGACATATGAAGCTAATAAACAACCATTAAAATGGCAACACCTTTCAAATTTAAACTATATGTTCGCAGCAATTAAGTTCCAAATAGCTTTTGAGAGTTGCCTAGAAATGCATTACTTTATATTTTAACCCCTAAGTTGTGTTGTTAGGGTTCATATTGGCGAAACCACGGTTAGACCTCTAGACCAGTTTTAAGACACCTGCTTCCTTAGCAGCTTGAGTTAGATAGAAAGATAGGGTACCTAGGCGATCTAAGTGAGCGGAACAAATGTTTTGCACCTGTCTAATAACATGTGGTAGAGTATGGGATAGAATTAGAAATTAGACTGGGTGTGTGGGAGCGTATGTTACAATGTTATAAGTAAGATTACTAGTTTTAAGGAATATATAACACACACATGTACATTTTCTGAGTAAGCAGGTTATGGGATTTCCCGATACCCCAAAAGCCATATTTTAGCGAAAGTGTTTTATCCTGTTTTAAAGTAAATCACTTGTCAATATATGGAATATTTTCTTTACTATATACATTTTATGTATTCATTATTGCGCAATTCCAAAGGAATGCGCAAATGGCTCTAACCTATTGCAGTCCACTGCTGAACATAGGTCTCCTCCATTGTGGTGCCTGATATCTCGCTCCTCCGCTTTCTTCATCCAGCTTCCACAGCGACCTTCGCAAATCGTTGGTCCATCGGCCGGAGGGCGTCTACCTACGCTTGCCAAGACGCAGTCTCTAGAACTCGTCTGCTCCAACGACCATCGGTTCTGCATACATAACCAGCCTACTGCCACTTCAGCTTGCCGATCCGGTGGGTATGTGCCCTACATTGGGATTTTATAGGCTATATATATGCCAACATAAAACACAGATAAATATCACAAACTTGAGCACAGATAAACTCCCCCATATTTATTTAGGTGTAATTTTGATAAGTTCAAAACCCACCCACTCGACGTGATAATGGTGGAAAGCCCTTTATCATTGAGGTTCCTTTACTCTTGCCGAGTCTTTTTAGTTAAAGTAGTAGTTGATTTAGGAACTATCAGACATTAAAATCTTATTTTACTTACAACGCCATGTAGCCTCAAACTTTCTAAACAACGGAAAAACATAACTTATAAACTTTGTTTATAAAAACATACATAATTAACATAGATTTGATGTCTTAAATAGGAATACTTTGTTAAAAAAAGAAATGGCTGAGATGCATACTAGGTACTTATTAGTAGATTCAGAACGGAACAGACTTCAAGAATTGGTAGATGGGTTTGGCCAGTGCAGCGATGAATATGTGCATGGACTGAAGCGCATTTCCATGTTGGAACAGGAGCTACAGGAGGCCCATCACCACATATCCAACATGGAGACAGAGAAGATTGACACTGTAGCGGCCCAGAACCAAAGTTTGTTTAATGAGTTAGTTGTATGTGCACCCAGCCTAGTTTCTGCTCCACTTAGTACCTCATCAACTGTTATTGACTTGACCAATGATGTCACAATTAATTCACCAGTTGCAGAAGGTTCAATGAAGTGGAGCAAAAACAAGTATAGAAAATATGTTAGGATAAATAGATTTATAAATAAAACTAGGAAATTAATAAAGAGGCAAAACCGAACATATAGCAATGTTAAATGTATAAATGAGCGCAGACGTTTGGGTGATGAATTAGATGTGTATTCCATAATGTTAAATAATAATTTATTAAAGCATGAGACTCAAATTAATTTGTTTCAGTCAGAAATCAATAGTCTCAAAGAACAATTAGACCATATCACAAATATGTATAATTTGAACAAGAAGGAATATGCTGAACATATTCTTGCGATGAATCAGCTTATGGGTAGCCCGGACTCAGTCACTGACTCTCCGGACTGTCCATCTGGTTCAATGACAGGTTATGGTACCAGTGTCGGTCCCTCCCCATTGACATCCAACAATCCTGATAGGTCTTTTGATAGTAAATTATGTAAACAAAGTGATAGTAATATAGTTATGTTTAGCGATGGTATAGGAAAACATATGGGCCAAATTTTGAGTACTTGTTTGGGACAGCGAGTGCTTAATCATTGTTCACCAGGAGTGCCTTACTCTGAATTGATAAAAAAAATTTTGAATTATTCATTTGATAGTAATACAATATTAATCATATTTGTAGGCAACCGTGGTGATATGAACAAAAAGGACCTGATAAAATTTTATAATTCTTTGTGTTTATTGAATGTTAGTAAAATTATTTTGTTCACATTACCATACAGTAAGAATGTGCCGCAGGAAGAAAATAATATTAGATTTAAACTAAATTTGACATTGGATTCAATAGTTTTTACCAATAATAAATTATTACATTTGATTGACATTAATAAATTGTTAAATTTTAATTGTTTAGTGACAAAAGATAATTATTATCTTTCTAATTATTTTAAGGGACAAATAGCAAACTCGCTATCTTATTATTTTAAATATTTAGCCAATAATATGGCTATACAGCCTGCTTTTTTTGAGCAGAATAAAAATACTTTAAGGACTTTGGAATTTGTTCCAAATCATTTAAATTAGATAATAAGACAATAGAGGCAAACTCTTGCATATCTAAGACTATGCATTTGACAACAGAGAAGCCAATTAGCAATTATTTAAATGTAGTTCATCAGAACATACAAGGATTCTCTGGCAAAGACCTAGAAGTAGGGTTATTCTTAGAACATAAAAATGTACATGTATTATGTCTTACTGAACACTGGATAAGGCAACATAATTGTTATATTAATATAGATAATTATAAAGTTGGTAGTTTGTTTATGAGAGTGTCTGCTATTAGAGGTGGATCACTTATACTATTACAAGATAATTTAAAATTTAAAGAACGCAAAGATATTGTTGAACACTCTATTGAGCGAACTATTGAACTTTCCTGTATAGAGCTTGAGCAGTTTATTATAGTTTGTGTATATAGACCTCCATCTTCTGATTATAACTTATTTGAGACCACTATGGAGGAAGTTCTAAAAAAGGTTTGTAAATCAACCAAGAAGGTAATTGTATGTGGAGATTTCAACATAAATATTTTAGAATCGTCGCATAACTCTGTCCAGTTTATTAATTTGTTTAAGTCTTTTAATTTAACCTATCAATTCGCTGAGCCTACAAGAGCTACTCCTACTACAGCTACCTGCTTAGATAACATTTTTTGTGAAAATATTATACTTCAAAAAGCAATAATTAATTGCTTACAATCAGACCATAGTGGACAGTGGGCACAATTTGAGCACTGTCATGTCTCTAAAAATATAGATATTGTTTATAGGCCAGTAAATAAGAACCGAATTAATAGATACAAGGCTCTTGTTGACCAAAAAATTTCTCAATTGCATTATAATGTATCAAATATAGACAGTTTATATGAAAACTTATTTAATGTTATCAAAAGTACCTATGATTGTATATTCTTAACAAAATCAATTAAAGTAAATAATTTCAAATCCAAATTCTGTGATTGGGCGACACCAGGCATATATAAAAGTAGAAATATACTTTTTAATTTATATAACTTGAAAGCTACATCTTCGGATCCAATATTTATTGCCTTTGTTAGAAATTATTCAAAAATTTTTAAAAAAGTTTGTCACACAGCCAAGTCGATCTATTTGCGTAACAAAATAATAGGTTCTGGTAATAAAATTAAAGCCACTTGGAATATTATTAACAAAGAAACATGTAAGAATAAGAGTCGCGATAATAATTTCTCCATTAAAATTAACGATAATATTGTTAGCGCGGATCTCGAAGTAGCTAGTGTATTTGAAAATTATTTTACCAATATTCCAATTGAAACAACCAGCACTTTAAATTCAAGCTCTTCCATTGCTGGCTCTCTTTTGACATCTAGTGTTTCTGAATGCAAAAAAATTTTTAGCTTTAAGCACATAACTCCAGACACAATAACCAAAACTTTCAAGGAATTAAATATTAAAAAACAGAAGATCTATGGGGTATTTCTACTCATATCATAAAAGTAATTATTGATAGTATTGCACCCCATCTAGCATTGATATTTAATACTTGTGTAGATAAAGGTCTCTTTCCAAATTTAATGAAATACAGTAAATTAATACCATTATTTAAATCCGGTGATAAAAGTGATCCATCTAACTTTAGGCCCATATCTATTTTACCTGCATTAAGTAAAATATTTGAGAAAATTATATTCAATCAGTTGCTTTCACATTTTAACGTTAACAAATTATTACATGAGAAACAGTTTGGCTTCACAAAAAATAAAAATACTACTGATGCTGGGATTGCACTTATTAAGCATATTTTTGATGCCTGGGAGGACAAACATGATGCAATAGGAGTTTTTTGCGATTTGTCTAAAGCTTTTGACTGCGTCGACCATAAAACACTTTTATTAAAGTTGAGACATTACGGTGTATCAGAATGCTCATTGAGTCTTGTAGAATCTTACCTCTCTGAAAGAGTTCAAAAAGTCTGTATTAATGGCACAAAGTCGCATGGTGCCCTTTTGCGCATGGGAGTACCCCAGGGTTCAATTTTAGGCCCTCTATTATTTCTAATATATATAAATGACCTCCCTTACTATTGTAAAAGTCTTTCGGATATAGTTCTATTTGCTGATGATACGTCATTGATTTTTAATGTTAACAGACGTAAGGCGACTTTTGACGATGTAAATAGAGCTCTGTCTCAAGTAATGCATTGGTTTACTGCTAATAATCTTTTACTTAATGCAAAAAAAACTAAATGTATAAAATTCACTATGCCCAATGTAAGGCAGGTCGAGACCAACATAACTCTGAATAATGATCAAGTGGAACTTGTAAACTCCACTGCATTTCTTGGTATAACTTTAGATTCAAAGTTACAATGGGGGCCTCACATTGAATCACTGGCTGGTAGACTTAGCTCGGCAGCTTATGCTGTTAGGAAGATAAGGCTTTTGACAGATGTAGAAACAGCAAGATTGGTTTATTTCAGTTATTTTCATAGTGTCATGTCATATGGTCTACTGTTGTGGGGTTCAGCTGCCGACATTAATACAATATTTGTACTACAAAAAAGAGCTATTCGTTTTATCTACAACCTTAGACCCCGTGACTCTCTTAAGGAACTTTTTAAAGAAATAAATATAATGACTGTAGCATCACAATATATTTATGAAAATTTAATTTACGTCCGTAAATACTATCATACCTTTAAAAAAAATTGTGACTCACACAATTTTAATACTAGGAATAGAAACAAACTTGCTGTTCCGGACTTGAGACTACATAAAGTAGGTAAATCTTTTATAGGAAGATGTATAAAGTTTTTCAATAAGGTACCGCAAAATATTGTCGAGTTACCTTTACACATGTTTAAAGCTAGAATAAAAAACCACCTTTCTAAAAAAGGGTACTACACTATTGACGAATATTTATGTGATAAAAATCCTTGGTCTTAAATTGCTCAGCTATTTCAGTGTTTATGATATATTGTTACATTAAGTAATTGTTTTTAAAAAAGGCTACACTGTTGAGTTTTCTTGGGTGCTTCTTTCTCAACAGGCCAATCCACTGAAGCGCTTTTTTTCAAAGCATCAAAATTCATATTTTTAGTTTAGTATTTTTAATTGTTTTTTATTATATTTTTGTATATTTTTTGACGTTCATAAGTGCTTTTTGTAAGCCTAATTTGAATAAAGAATTTGATTTTGATTTTATGTTAGAAAACACCAGACCATACAACAATATGTTCATGCTGACAAAATGTTTGTACTGCTAGGGTAACGAAACCGGAACCCTTGGTTTAAGAGTGTCTCAACCACAGACATCCGAATACCTATACAATTAGACTGGACAAGCCGCCAATTATATAGGCAGTCCCAGTGCAGCAATTTCTTTCGCGTTCTTACCTGTGAAAAAGTATTATATTTCTTGGTAAATTTACTGATTCATTCGATATGGCATTTACAATTGCACAGGATGGCATTTTGAAAAAAAAACGATAATTTCTTCTTATATTCGTGCGTCTTGACTCGTCTCACAGAGCTCAAACTGGCAGCAGTGTATGCTCGTTGAGCTTACATTGTCGCCACTTTAACGCGCTTGCCCCATCTCCATGTATGGAAATCTGTGGTCTCAACCATTACACCAAATGGTCGTCAAATCCGAGAGTCATCTACGCCCTGTGAAACTATAAAGTCTAGTGAAATAGTGAAATTCTAGTTATTAAAATATAATCATATAAAGTTTAGCTATGCTTAAAGCAATTTACAGATATATGCCAAGGCATTGCCATGATTTTTAGCTTAATTAAGGCATGTGTCCTACCCGTGCTAACATACGCAGCTGAGACATGACACTGACTGCGGGATTTGATTCACAATTTCAAAGTCACTCAACGCGCAATACAGCGACTATGCTTGGGTCTCTCTTAGGGATAAGATCAGAAATGATTTAATCCGGAAGAGAACTAAAGTTACCGACATAGCCCGCCGATCAGCAAGTTGAAGTGCAGTGGCTGGTCACGTATGTCGAAGAAACCGATGGCCGTTGGAGCAGACGAGTTCTGGAGTGGAGAACCGCGTCTTGACAAGCGTAGCGTAGAACGCCCTCGGCCCGATGACCGACGACTTGCGGAAGTCGAGGGTTGGAGCTGGATGAAAACGGAGACCGGATATCTGGCGCAAAATGGGGGAACCTATGTCCAGCAGGGACTGCGATAGGTGAAGAAGAGAGAGAGAGAGGCAGTAGATTTATTTCAGCAAGACCTGTCATGTTTATACCTTTAATGACCTAGGAGTTTACTAACATAAATAAACCCTAAATTTTGACTTTAAAATTGGCTTTGAAACAAGATCACTGATTGCTTGACATTTGTAATGGTTGAGACGTCGTCTTCTATACGAGGGTTCCGGGTATATATAAACATTTGTGTTCATGAACTTGTCTGTTAGGGATGGTCTGGGTGTTTCTATGTATAATATGTAATGTATATACACAAACAATTAGTACGTTTATAAGTGGTTTAGTAACCATATTACAGGTAAATGCTTAGTTTGGGGCTAGATAGCGCTGTGTGCTGTGTTTATATTTAAAAAAACTTGTTCTGATGATTATTTCTTATTAAAGCCACTTACTATCAGAACTTAAGTTTATACTATATAAGTTTCAACCGGTTTTATCGTTAGCTTCAACCTACTGAATCCAAGGTTATGAGTCACATGGATGTCACCATTTAATTTGATCGTAATAGACATGTTAGACCCCAGAGGTCGTGATGTACTCCGGTGACACGCAAACCTTGTGTTCGTTTTATTGATTAGCCCTTCGTCGTCACCGCGGGCCCAGTGCGGATTGGAGACTTCAACACACAACCTTGAAATATCTTCGCAGGCGTGCATGAAGTTTCCTCACGATGTTTTCCTTCACGTAAGGCTTCGATACATATATTTTCGAAAATTCGAAAACACATTGGTACGTGTCGGGATTTGAACCTCAGCCCTCCGGTAGGAAGGCGATAGTGTGGACATTGAGCACCGACGCTCCCCGCTCGCTCGCTCGACGTTTATGTTTAATATGTATGTATTTACAAATATGTATATAAGTATGTTTTATCCATAGTTTAGTACCCATAATTAGGCTTCACGCTTAACTTGGGGCTAGATGGCGCTGTGTGAATGTCAGTGGATATTTATTTATTATTACTAACATGTCATCATTGCTTAGGCATCCATCGCCTACATGAACATTCAGAGAGGGAGGTCTTCGTTCAGCATATTAAGTTGCCACTTTTATTTATTTATTTATACAATACCACATTGCTGATGATGATGGCTGTTTTGTAGACAAAAACACAATTTTCGTGTCTTGAAAGCAAACAATTTCTAAAGCGATATGGGTTGAGAGGCAAGTCATGTGTTGGACAAACTTCGTAAGTTCTTTGGACTTGACATTTGAGTAGATATAAGAGTTTGAGTTTTTATCTTTAGAAGCTGCGTTAAGCCACGTACGAATTTCCGTCATTAATGTACGTTTCCCGACGCTCTACAGTGAAAGAACATATCGCTAAAAGATTCAAAGGTTGCATGTACGTGAGGTGGATGACTTAGGCCTGTACACCCATTACGGGTAGTCTTGTGCCCTCGGTGGGCACGTATAATGAGCTGATAATTTTTAATAATTAATATCAGTCTTAGAACATTTTGTACAAACAGACTTCTAAATTCATGTCTATCCTTAATGTCGAATCGTTTCTACAAGTACTTTGACGTCAATATAAATGTAATTGAACGATGTCGTGACAATTTAACCTTGACGAGTTTGAATCTAATCTCGTCGCACTTCCGCTTGCGAAACTAAAAACAAACATTGCATCAAAATGGCGTATAATCGACACATCTCACGGAAAACCGCGCGAATCGTTCACTCCGATACTTGAAGGTTATTTGAAGCTCGCAAGATTTCAACTGGTATTTGGTGGAAACTTGAAGTGAATGAATGAATGTATGACTGAATGAATGGTGGAAACTTATTAAGCGTAATTATAAAGTCCAAAAATTTCAGAAACTATTAAACAGCTTTGAAAGGTAGAGCAGTAACGGGGGCTCAATGCAGATTAATATAATAATCAAATTAAAGAACCGACATTCACACAGCGCCACCAGCCCAAGTTAAGCGTGAAACATTTTACGGTTACTTAACAATGATAAACATACTGACATACATTTATTGTAAATACATATTTCATAATGTTGTCTCGGGTGTCGATGTGGCTTTGATGGAGAAAAATAACTCAGGATCACGCATCCATCAGCCTAACGCACTAAACCACGGGGGAAGTATAGCTTATTTCGAATAGGTACCCAAAAGTTGAAATATTTTTGCATTGGACACCTATCCTATTGTATGTAGCGATATATTTACTACTCGAACTTTTAAGGTATACGCAAGCATCTAGCTAGCACGGCATTTAGTCACAAAAATACATGAATATATGTCTACGCGCGTGCTACGTTCAAGTGGCTAGTACTTTTTAATGTTACAAAGTGAACAGGACGGTCAGGGCACTCACCTGATGGCAAGTGATACGCCTGACCAAGAAAGAGCGCATTGAAGGAGATCAACAAGTAATTATTGCCCATCAATCTGGCACTGCGCTCATCACCCGAGACAACAGATATTAGGTCTCTTATACCCGGTAATTTCACTAGCTACAGTGCCCTCATCCCGAAACACAGAAGTGTATAACATTTTTATTTCACGTGACGATATCTGGCACTGCGGTGGTACCTACCTAGACAACTCAATACAGCGTCTATTTGTGTCACGTATTTTTGGAGAAAACAAATGCTATTCTAACGTTTGAATCTCCATCAGTTTGACTATGCCAACTCAATGAGAACAGTGGAATTATAAACAGATATAAGTAAGTAAGCGTGGGTTCGTTGAAATTAAACCATAAACAAGATACTAGTGCCGTAATAAAATAATTTAAATCGCTTATCACTCTTTATGTCCAATTATCTTAATACAATTCACTTGAGATGTCATAAAACGAAAAAGGTATAATTATGACGTCATTCATACAAGCTATTCAACTTAAGTACGCCGGTACTTGGAAGACATTAATCAATTTAATACAAACTTCTTGTTTATATGCTGTATTATAACTTCTTTCGTTTAGTTCAGTCTTTTTTTGATATCACAAACTCATACTCAAGAATGCTTAATGCAAATAAATCATTAAATGACACTTTTGGAATCGTTAAAACAGAAGTTATTTTAATAATTCTACCACCGGTTCGTAGGGTAGTACCATGAGTACTTAAAAAAAATTACATACAAACCTAATTCATGATCGTGCACACAAATGTTTATGTTACAGGACGGTCAGGACGCTCATCTGATGGTAAGTGATACGCCTGACCAGTGCAGAGCGGCATTTATAAATACCAATAAGTGATAAACATTTATTGTTCTCCACCAATGCCTGCGCCCGTCACCCGAGACAACAGATTTTAGGTCTCTTATACCCGGTAATTTAACTTGCTACAGTGCCCTCATCCCGAAACGCAGAAGTGCAAAACATTTCTTTTTCACGGGAATATATCTGGCTAGTACAGTTGTTAGTACTGCCTGGTAATTGAACCTGGTGGGTCAAAGCAGACATCCTAATCATTACATAAAATGAAAAAAATAAACAAAGATGTTTATATTCCATTACAATTTTTCAAAGGTATTGTCATTTTGACAGCTACTAAAGGGCTTTTTTATCTGTATCCAAGCACCATTAATAGCCAGTGTAATTGTAAGAACAAATTACAACAGCTTCCATACTTCCATTTACAACGTTCAAGTGGCTTTCTTTAGTCGTGAACTGTGACCAGGGTTGACAATTATTAATTTTTAATTTTATTTCCCAATAGCCGACTTCGCGCACAACCTTTGAATATTTTCACGATTGCGTTCGTTAAATATAGGAAGGTCTATGTAGTTACCACCGCAGTGCCAGATATCGTCCCGTGAAATAGAAGTGTTATGCACTTTGTTTCGGGATGAGGGCACTGTCGCTAGTAAAATTACCGAGTATAAGAGACCTGACATCTGTTGTCTCGGGTGTCGGGCGCAGTGTGGTTTTGATGGAGAATAATAACTGTTTTTCAGATGTTAATTTTCCTTCAATGTCACTCAGTCATGGTTGGGCGTATCACTTACCATCAGGTGGGCGTCCTGACCGTCCTGTACACTATGTAACATAAAAAATGAATTTGTACGACAGCAGTGTTAAATAAAAATAAAAAGTAATGACTATTATGTTATGGCAACCCTAATAGCCGCATATATCACCAGTTAACGAGTCTGTTTGTTTGTCACAGTGATTGATCACCGTTAATTGTTCTTTTGGCCTCAAAATGGCACTTCGCCACAGCCTATTAGATATCGGTCACAGGTGTTTGGTTAGGCTAAAAAGCTAAAAGATATTTGATCAAATTTATAACTACTCAGACCCATTTGGTGTAATGGTTGAGACGTTTTCTACTAACCAAGGTTTCCGGGTTCGATCCCCGGGCAGTACAAACATTTGTGTGCATGAACATGTATATTTGTATTAGTCTGGGTGTGTTCTATGTACAATATGTATCATCATCATCAGCTCATTAAACGTCCCCACCGAGGGGCACGAGCCTACCCGTATAGGGTGATTAGGCCTTAGTCGTCCACGCGGGCCCAGTGCGGATTGGACGACTTAACACACAACCTTTGAATCTCTTCGCAGGCGTTCATGAAGGTTTCCTCACGATGTTTTCCTTCACTACGGTAAGAGCGTCGGATAACGTACATATAATTTCGAAAATTCGAAATCACAATATGTATGTATTTACTATGTTTAACAGTTGTTTGACATACTTTGTCGCTATGTCATGGTTAGACGTATCACTTACCATCAGGTGAGCGTCCTGACCGACCTGTTAATTTATTATATAAATAATCCTATAAGTAGGCGTAATCGATGACCTGATTTTATATAAAACTAGTTTTTGCCCACGGCATCACTAGCTTTTAGAAGTAAGTTTCCTTTTCATCCCCTATTTAATCTACTTAGAGGTGGATTTTTTCCAAATCCTTTTCTGCGGCATAGTAGATTAATAAATGCAAACACAGCCCGATCCGTTTTAAAATTGTCAAAGTCTCATACAAACATTCATCCTGTATTTTATCCCTTGGGGCTAGAATTAATCAAAATCCTGTCTTAGTGGATGCCTACGTTATACCATCTACCTGCATGAAGGATTTCAGCACGATCCATCCCGTGGTTATAATAATAATAATAATAATAATAAACATTTATTTGTAAGACACAGGTGGTAAAAATTTTACAGTTGGTAAGCGTCATGTGAAATAATGTTACACTATGTCTTGCCAATATGAGGCGTACAAATTTTAAATTCAATTGAAATTATATGATGTGCCCGATACAACATTACATTTTACATTTCCAATAATATTAATCACATATAAAAAATTATTTATGTTAGCACTTTATTGTATCACAAGTATAATCATAATATGTCAAAAGAGTTTATAAAATTAATTAAATTACTTAATTAAATTAAAGAGTTATAATGGTTTGGGTTGTGCGTTGATAGATCACTTGTCAGTCAGTCAGTCAGCTTTGAGTTATATGTATTTTGATTTATAAAATTAATGCGAAAGCGAGCGATGAAAAGTGCAATGCTTGGGGTTTCTCTACGAGAACGACTCAGGAATAAAGAGACACGTAAGCGGACTAAAGTCACCGACATAGTTGCCCGGGTCGCCAAATTGAAATGGCAATGGGCAGGCCACATTGCCCGGAGAACAGATGTTTATTGAGGCAGAAAGGTTCTTGAGTGGAGACCTACCACCGGCAGGATGGTCGGATGACCTGATTAAGGTCGCCGGAAAGCGCTGGATGCAAGTCACCTCAAATCGTTACAAATGGAAAACATACGAGGAGGCCTATGTCCAGCTGTGGATGTCCAAAGGCTGAAATGATGATGATATATATATATCATTGGTCACGGCTTTCACCGCCAGCAACTAGATACATCTTATGCTAAACGGTTTCTGACCCAAAAAATTTTGTACAAACTATTTATTTCAAGTAAGAAGACTCATTTTTTGTTAGTAAATATTAACTATTGATACTTATCTGAAAATAAAGTTTATTATTAAATATAAAATCTTAATAAAAACCTTAACCAATGATATTCATAAATAAATCTAACGTCTAAATGACAAATCTGTACTCGTATAAATGATAAAATTACAGTAAGCGCTCTATTAACCATAGTGATAGAATCTAGATTTAAGGTCATGTTATATCTGAAATGCAACGCAGTGCAACAAAATGCATGTTATCAACGAAATGTCGCTGCGTGTGGGTCGGTACGATGCAAGGTCGACTGTAGGGTGCCCATGATATCGAAAATGAGTGCACTGGTATTTTTAATTCATCATCAGCTCATTAACGTCCCACCAAGGGACACGAGCCTACCCTATAGGGATTAGGCCTTAGTCGTCTACGCGGGCCCAGTGCGGATTGGACGACTCCACACACAACCTTCGAATCTCTTCGCAGGCGTGCATGAGGGTTTCCTCAAGATGTTTTCTTTCACCGTAAGAGCGTCGATAACGTACATATATTTCACAAACACATTGGTACGTGTCGGGATTTGAACCTCAGCCATCCCGGTAGGAAGGCGACAGTCCACACCAATGAGCCACCGACGCTCTCATTTAATTCATATTTAGTTTAGTTACATCGAAATAGAAAATATATTAATAAATAAAAGAAGAGAACTAAAATATATCACACCTAAAACTTAAAAATAAATAATTAAAACTTAAAAAGAAGTCCCTTTCGGCAAGGTTCCGAAAATACTGGCAGCGTTTCCCCTTTGGATTGCCAGACTGATTCTTTGGAGTTAGTTGATTTTTGTTCTTAATATTGTTTGTTTTTGAACAAGAGTTATTATGAGTCAGTAAAAAATATTTATTGTAGTGAAATAACGGGGTAAAAGAGACCTAACATCTGTTGTCTCTGGTGTCAGTCGCAGTGTGGCATTGTCGGAGGATAATAACTATCAGATGTTGGTCTCCTTCAATGCCGCTCTGACATTGTCAGATGTATCACTTACCCTCAGGTGAGCGTCCTGACCGTCTGTAATACACTAATAACATAAAAAGAAAATTGAAAGTCATTGGTTTCATTGAAAATCCTTAAAGCGGTTGAGGGATTTTGGAAGCTTATTAAATCAGCGTCATGATCAGTAATTTCACGATATTTAACTATAATACAGTAGATGAATGTTCAAAGTCGTTTGGTCTCTGTTTGGCCATAACCTGAGTAGGGCATAATAATATTGATCAATAAGGAACAAAATATTATACCGAATTATAAAACCAAAACAATACAAAAGATATCGCACAGAAAGATTTGTACATACTGTTCGAGAATTCGACCCATGGCGTATTAGCAAACGTTAGAACTGTCACACCTCATAAGTCATCAAAAACTTATAAAATAAATCAATTCTTCTAAAACAAACGAATGGTCCTCGCAAACGAGCGCCTTCTAACTAGAAACTGTATTTCGTGACGGGCGCGCGTGTGTGCGTGTGTTGGGCCAACACGCGCTTGCGCGTGGCGCTGCTAATACAACGCGCTGTTTACAACCTTTTCCATTAAACAAAGGCTATAAACCGGTGTTCAATAACATTGGTGAGTTGACATGGCATTGGTGGGATTTGGTGTGATAAAATGGGCGTAACAGTTTCAACGTTTATAGGATGTTTTGTTTAGAACGTTTAGAGGGTATCTGTAGTTATGGCGGTCGCCATTTTTGTGTTTCGTTGTGCGTGTGCGCGTTTGGATTAGGAGTTTCATGTTGGCGTTTGGTTTGGTGAGTTTTTCATTTTTTTTTTTTTACATGCATACTTCTTGGTTCTGCAGGCTAGAATAAAGCATCAGGCTAGTGTAATCGGATATAATAGAAAGGAAAATTCTCATATAAAAATATATTTTTATGTACCTAATAATTATTAATAGTACAAGAAGTATTTCCTTCTAGAATTAATCGCCAAATGACGTCTTTAGTAGTAGTAGTAGTGCTGTGATAGAACACCAAAACAAAAAATGACCAAAAAATAAGTAGACCTATTACGTCACAAATAATATAATAATTACAGTTTAATTCAGTGTGTTAGTGATAACAATCTTAATAAGACCTTATCATCACATGTACAAAGGCCAATTTGCTATAACTTGGCTCTAGTTTGTTTTTGAATAAATGAATATTAAATAGTTTACAGATAGAGGTATGACTTCCTTGACAATTGCAATAAGTTTTGTTGTAATTAAAATTATCGATTGTAAATATTTATGGAAATTATTAAATAATTGTCCTTTTAATTAAATATCGCTATAATAGTCATCGCCAAGGTTATATAATAATTATAAATTTAAAGATCGTAAAGCTAAGGTATTTATTTGAGAATGGTGGATCATAGTGATACTTACCTACTTACTAAATGTAACATCTTATGTGACTTATGATTACGAAATAAAGTATACTTAATAACCGGGAGCAAACTTAGGAATGCTAGCGATACCTAAGTTTGCTCCCGATTCTGTATTTTGTAAAAGTTGGAGTGTAGTTTTTATGACATAAGTTAGTTAGAAAGAATCTATATTATATTACGACGGCACCTTATTTTTTTGTTTATTCATACACAAATAAACAAAGAACAATTATTACTATCTGCCAAACTGTAAAACAGTTTGTCGGCAGATTAATAAATAAATTATTAATAAATAAAGTTATAAGAGAAAAAGGTTTCTCTTGGGTTTGTTGAATATCATTGGTAGAGTCTTATCATCGATTATTTATTTATTTATAGGCTGATGATGTTTCATTGGTCTTAAATCTAAAATAAAATGAAAGTTGATACAATTTCGAGTTTGATTCTACCCAAAATAATTTTAAAATTTTCAAACTAGAGCATTTGAAAATTTTATATAAAATGAGCAGTTAGATCTATATTATAAATTGAGTGATAGCATTGGCTGGAACCACAGATTTCCCGATACAGGAGATGGGAGCGAGCCGCGTTTAAAGTGCGACATATGTAAGCTCAACGAGCATACACTGGCTGCCAGTTTATGCTCTGTGAGACGAGTCAACACGCACGAATATTAGAAGAAATTACCGTTTTTTCCAAAATGCCATCCTGTGCATTGTAACATGCTATCATCGCAATGAATCAATAAATTAACCAAAAATATAATAACTTTTCACAGGTAAGAACCGAAAAGAAATTGCGACACTGGGACTGCCTATAAACTTGGCGGCTTGTCCAGTCTAATTGTATATTCGGATGTCTGTGGCTGGAACACAATTTACAGGAAGGAAAACTACGCGTATTGTCGGCCATTTGTTTTCCGGGTTGAAATTTGCAACCTATGGTAAATAGTTACAAGCATCGACAGATTGTTTCCAATTATTATAGTAACGGTGATAATACTGAGCATATAATGTAACTTTATAGTCAAAGTCAAAGTCAAAAACATTTATTTCAAATTAGGCTTACAAAAAGCACTATGAACGTCAAAAAATATACAAAAAAAAACATATAAAAAACGGTTAAAATACTAAACTAAAAAATGAGTTTTGATGCTTTGAAAAAAAAGCGCTTCAGTGGTTTGGCCTGTTGAGCCTTATATACCTACTTACTACTTGACTATGTGTTAGAGAGCTTCTGTGGCTCATTGGTGTGGACTACCATCTGATCTAGAGGGTGGAGCTTCAAATCTCGCCACGTACCAATGCATTTTCGAATTTTCCAAATTATATTTACGTTTATCCGACACTCTGACGGTGCAGGAAAACATCGTACGGAAACCTGCGTACGCCGAAGAAATTCAAAGGTTGTACGTGAAGTCGGTTAACCCGCACTGGGCCCGCGTGGCCGGCTAAGGCCTATGCACCCTGTACAGATAGGCTCGTGATCCTCGTTGTTTAATGAGCTGATGATTATGATGATCTCTATAGCAAACATGTATGGGATGGCCTATATCCTGCAGTGTGACGTTAAAGCCTCATTGATATACACGTCATACGCACACTGACATACATAAAAGCTATCTGTAATACAACACAACGATGCCATAAGTCTTGTTTAACAAGCATCAATGCTGTGTACACATACAAAATGTATGTGTGTACTGGATTGTGTGTCACGGCCGTTCGCGAGACCGTGCGACTGTTTAGCCTTTGCCAATGATACTAGTAGGAGTGTTGGTTGGATTTTCGATTTCAGGTTTGGTTCTCGGGCACGAACTTTTGAAATCCAAAATTTGCTCATTTAATGCTTCTGAAGCCGGACTACGTTTGCCGGGATCAGCTAATTTTGAATCAAATCAAAAACGAAAGTCACTATGTACTTACATAACTTGACGTCTTGACTTGACTTTGACGACCCATGTGATGCAGTGGTCGAGACGTCGGCTGCTACACCAAGGGTTCCGGGCTCAATCCCCGTGCAGTACAAACATTTGTGTGCATGAACATGTCTGTTTGTAATGGTCTGGGTGTTTTATGTGTATAATATGTATGTATTTACAAAAAAAAATTATATAAGTATGTTTATCCGTTGTTAAGTACCCATAATACAGGCTTCAAGCTTAACTTGGGGCTAGATGGCGCTGTGTGAATGTCAGTGGATATTTATTTATTATAACTATTAAAGCCGCGAATGTTCTTCATCTGGAGTTCAACAGCTTCTACCTTAACCTTTATTTATTTTATGATGGGCTTACTCTTGAGCACAGACTATCCTAGTGGACGAGACGTGCTCTAAGATGGAGTGAGCTTGCCCAGAAAAAGCCTATTCACTCGTTTTTTGAATGCCACGGGGTTGTATGTGTGTATCTTATAGATATTTCACCCATATTTTTTTATGTTTCGACTAAAAGCTCGTCCAAGAATTGAGCAAGAAGTGAACCATGTGAGGTTTGTTTAATAAACGACAAATGATATATTTCCCCATATTTTATGAGCGTCGGTAGCTCAGTGGTGTGGACTGTCGCCTTCCTACCGGGAGGGCTGAGGTTCAAATCCCGACACGTACCAATGTATTTTCGAATTTTCAAAAAATATATGTACGTTATCCGACGCTCTTACGGTGAAGGAAAACATCGTGAGGAAACCTTCATGCACGCCTGCGAAGAGATTTGAAGGTTGTGTGTGAAGTCGTCCAATCCGCACTGGGCCCGCGTGGACGACTAAGGCCTAATCACCCTATACGGGTAGGCTCGTGCCCCTCGGTGGGGACGTTTAATGAGCTGATGATGATATATTTCCGCAAAATGCATTCGAATAGGAATAGGCATGATGACTGGGTCCTTAAATCGTAAGAACTATTTCATGTTATTACAAATCTGGGTTAAATATAACGATGTGCAACTCTCAGTTCGAAAACTCATGTTTTATGAATTTTATTAGTCTTCAAAGTTAGATGGGCAAGTCCATTTTTAAAGTACATCAATCGTCAAAAATGTATTAACAATAGGATAACACATACAATTTAAAGCAACTTTTGCTATGAACCGTTTTAGTAAACGCAACATTTAATATAGTTGTAGTACAAAATTCACAAACTATGCGTACAAATTACTGATGCGTGACGTCATAACTAGGTAGCCATTTGTATGAAGCGTTTTGGGAAAGTCCAATAATCATTCAGCATCACTAACATTTCCTTTACATTAATTACCAATATCTATAGGCAAAATTTATGTAAATTTTATTAAAAATTAATTCAGTTTTCCGATTTTAGGTTTATTTATACATAATTTTGTATCTTGATTAGGTTAACTTTCGTTTGGGGCTGATCTTGATGGCGCTGTCTGTATTTATTATTTAGTGTCGATTGTAAGATATAACTGATGGCCACTAAACACTTTGTTTTCTCTCATTTAAATAACCAAAAATATCTCTTTAGAAACCCTAAAGTAACACAAAGATGGCTGCGGTATTAATTAGCATTAAATCAGTGCAACGTATGAATGGGTTGAAATTTGCCATGCAAATTAGGTACTAAATTAAGAATGCCCGTGTGGGGACGGCAGAATAGAATACATGTGTCCCCACCCCTACTCTCCCGAGGGTGTCGTAGGAGCCGACTAAGGGATCTTATACCGGATGGTGGGCAGCAGCGCCATCCTGCGTACTGGTTCACACTGCGGTCACCAACCCGCTGCCCAGCGTGGTGACTACGGGCATTTACCCCTCATGAGAAGCGCCACAAAGAATCGGCCCCAGTTCCCGGCAGCCCCACTATTCCCGACCACGGCAGCGGTCGCGGTCACGGTGGGGCGGGGGGTGCGAAGAATCCCCGGGTTACGGTAGGCTGCTACAAAAACTGTCACTGGCTACGTACAATGGGCGTACGATACGGCTGGACCATCACCTCTCCGAATTAGAAGAAGAGCTAAGTCGTATTAACTGGAGCATACTGGGGTTATCTGAAGTCCGAAGAGAGGAGAGGACACGATGACCCTGGACTCTGGAACTTGCTCTACTTCCGAGAAGGTGATAGGGTTTCCCAGGTGGTGTTGGTTTTCTCGTTCACAAGTCCCTTGTCAGCAACGTTGTGGAAATCAGTAGTGTGTCGAACCGGGTAGCATACCTTGTACTTAAACTCACCGACAGGTACTCCCTGAAGGTGGTACAGGTATATGCGCCGACCTCGTCACACTCTGACGAAGAGGTTGAAGCCGTATGAGGATATCTCCAGAGCCATACATGGCACAACTTCGACCTTCTACAATGTTGTTATGGGGGACTTCAACGCTAAAGTGGGAGTACAAGAACGCGGCGAATCGAAAATCGGACTTCATGGATTGGGGCGCAGGAATCACAGGGGGCAGATGCTGGTCAACTTCCTCGAAATGGAGGGGCTCTTCTTGATGAATTCTTTCTTTAAGAAGAAGCCTCAGAGAAGATGGACCTGGCAGAGCCCGAACACTGTGACAAGGAACGAGATAGATTTTATTATGGCGGATAAGCGACATATATTTAAAGATGTCTCAGTGGTCAACAGGTTTAAAACCGGCAGTGATCACCGACTTGTCCGAGGCACTTTGAAATATATGTTTTCAGACCGAACGGTCTCGCTTAATAAAATCTACTCTCAGACCTACGCCGCTCCAAATACACTATGGGTCCGAACAGTTCCAATTGGAACTTCAAAATCGATTCGACTTGCTGGAAACCACTGGCGACGTGGATGAGATAACCGACAACGTGGTGAAGACGGTGTGTAACTGGGTCGCAGGCATTTCCCGCCGATGAAACGAGCTAAGTCGTCCAAACTTTCTCCCGAAACCCTGGATTTGATGAGGCTGAGACGCGAGATGCCATCTGCTGCTGTTGCTTCGCCGGAATATCAGGCTCTCTCCAAGCGGATACGAAAACTCGTTCGCAGGGACCTCCGCTGTTTCAATACAAGGTTCATTAAGGACCTTATTGAACAACAGGGGCCCAAAGTTTTCCAAAAACCACTTGGGAGAGCCATCTGGTGAAGCTTAAGACAGCAGATGGGCAATTGCTCGCGACTCGCCCACAGATCCTGGAAGAGGTTGAGAAATTCTATGGACGACTGTATTCATCGAGCGCTCATCAGCCACAGACCGAGGACACCGAAGATCCACGTGCCCCACTAAGGCGCCATTGTACGCAGATATCCCGGATATTGACGTTAGCGAGATTAGTGCAGCACTGGAGCAACTTAGAATGGGAGGCCCCGGGATGACGGTATTACGACAGAGCTCCTAAAAGCCGGTGGACAACCCGTCCTTAGGGCATTAGTTGAGCTCTTTAATGCCGTCATCCACCAGGAACTACACCGAGGCGTGGTCCAGAAGCGTGTCGTCTTATTCTTCAAGAAGGGTGATAAAACTCTCTTGAAGAATTATAGACCGATAGCGCTTCTGAGCCACGTCTATAAGTTGTTTTCCAGAGTTGTAGCGAACCGTCTCGCCATAAGACTCGACGAATTCCAACCACCGGAGCAGGCTGGGTTTCGAAAAGGCTACAGCACCGTGGACCACATCCATACTGTTCGGCAGCTTATACAGAAGACCGAAGAGTATAACCAGCCGCTGTGTATGGCATTTGTGGACTACGAGAAAGCCTTCGACTCCATCGAAACCTGGGCTGTTCTGGAGGCTCTGCAGCGATGCGGTATCGACTGGCGATATATCGAGGTGATGAAGTGTCTCTCCAACGCAGCGACGATGACCGTTCAGATCCAAGACCAGCGGACAAGACCCATCCAATTGCGTCGTGGTGTGAGACAGGGGGATGTTATATCCCGAAACTGTTTACAAACGCATTGGAGGATGTCTTCAAGACCCTGGACTGGTCTGAACGAGGCGTCAACGTCAATGGAGAGTATATTTCTCATCTGCGTTTGCTGACGATATCGTCATCGTTGCAGAGTCATCGGAAGAGCTTGCTGAGATGTTGAAGCCTAAATGAATCTCCCGACGAGTTGGGCTTGGCATGAATTTGGACAAGACGAAAGTCATGTTCAAACATGTCATGCCACAACCGATATGCGTCGATGGCATCCTCTCGAGGTTGTGCAAGAATACGTTTACTGGGCCAAACCATCCAACTTGGCCGGCATTTCGAGAGGGAGCTAGTAGGAGGATTCAGTTGGGCTGGGCGGCATTCGGCAAGTACGTCAGGTCTTCAACGTCGACAATTCCGCAATGCTTAAAGACAAAGTCTTTGAGCAATGCGTCCTACCCGTACTTACATACGCAGCTGAGACATGGACACTGACTGCGGGATTGGTTCACAAGTTCAAAGTCACTCAACGCGCAATGGAGCGAGCTATGCTCGGGTCTCTCTTAGGGATAAGATTAGAAATGATTTAATCCGTAAGAGAACTAAAGTTACCGACATAGCCCGCCGGATCAGCAAGTTGAAGTGGCAGTGGGCTGGTCACGTATGTCGCAGAACCGATGGCCGTTGGAGCAGACGAGTTCTGGAGTGGAGACCGCGTCTCGGCAAGCGTAGCGTAGGACGCCCTCCGGCCCGATGGACCGACGACTTGCGAAAGGTCGCTGGTGGAGGCTGGATGAGGAAAGCGGAGGACCGGGATATCTGGCGCGAAATGGGGGAGACCTATGTCAGCAGTGGACTGCGATAGGTTGAATAGGATTAGTATCCTATAGTACTTGTGTTGGTTTCTATTCTGTACTTAGGTATATAGGTTGTTTACCTGCTTTTACTTTATGGATACTAAACCTATTAAGGTAAAGAATCACTGATATGATAATAGGTAGGCAACAGGTGATATCACTAGTTGACCGTCTGCTTGATTTCATTCTCATTTAAAATATATTAATTTTATAAAAAAATGAGAAAAGCGGAGGGCCGGATATCTGGCGCAAATGGGGAGGTCCAACAGTGGACTGCGATAGGTTGAAGAGATTAAGAGAGAGTGATAATAAATATAATTGACATTCGTTCCTTAAATTGTTATAGTAGGTCAATAATATTCTGTATATATAAAGGTAGATACGCCACCGCCATCAAAAACGAACCGCCGAAGAGAGTACAGTTGGTACTCTTTTGTTTGGGTAAATGTGTTCGAAATTCGAAATATGTGTATGTGTGCTGTCACTGCATTCGGAACACTTTTTTTGTTTTGTTTGCATATCACGAATCCATACTTTTTACATCATTGTGGTTATTAACTACTACAAAAATATTAAATTACTTATGGTGTATTTTAAAAAGAGCTTTCTTTGCTCTCTTTAACAATATTTACATCTTGCAACACACTGTGTTTTGTTATACCTACATGTACGTAAATGAAAGTACATTAAATCATATTTTTACTATCTCATTAATTAAACAAAGTCATCAAGTACCTACGCAGTATAATTTCGCCTTCAAGAATCCTACACTAGGAGTTAGATGATTAACGACTCAAATGCTGATACGCCTCTGTTTTCCATATTTAAGTGGAAAGCTGACCCTCTAGAGGTCTGGATCGAGTGCCTCTCAAACGTAGTTAATCTTTGACCTTTACAACAGGATTTTATTGAGGTACAAAATTATTTGATGGAAACTCGGCGCTTGTTTGAAAGTGCGCAGGAAAATTACTCGGCGTAAAAGTTTGAAGAGTATTCTTTAGGTTTAAATAAATAACATTCGGTGTTTGTTTATTATAATAAAATACTCGCTTGTTACTACATGTATTTAAATTTTATACGGTACTTATTCTCACTTTTTTTGTCTGTTTGTCTGTTGATTTACGTCCTATTTCTGTAAATTATTACAAAGAATGGCAACAGTGTTTGTAATTTTCCATAAAAATATAAAATGAACTTTAAATCTAAAAATAATTTAATAGTGAGTCGACTTAAATCTATTGTTTAAATAATCTCACGTTAAATTAGTACACGGATTTGTAACATAAATGGCTTGAAATATAAACGTGTAATTCGCAAAAGAAATGTATGCGACTTTTCGTATCTAATTGTATAGTAGACTCGCTCTGAATCCTATGTGAAAGGTCGCCTTTCTCACAAAGACAAAAAGGTTCCTTCACGAGTTAACAAAAGAAAATTAATTTCTGTGATTCGTAACGCGTCATCATTTCGTTGTTGCGTCCGCCATTTTGGTATTTGCGAGCTTCCAACTGTCATTAGGCAGTGATGCCAACATTGTAAAATTACAAGTTATAGCTGCGTTCAGATATTAAATTATGGGCTCTTAGGACGTCGTGTGTGCACTTACTATGGTCTTAATTGTATCGCTTATAAAGCAATTTGTTGTTAATTCTGTTTGAAAAAATAGTATCAATTTTTTATGCGTTTGTTGCGAAACTTTTTTTGAGGGAAAAATATCGTGCCATTTGTCAAAGGTGCGAATACCTACGTCGACGCTGTACGATGTAATAACATGGTTTGTGAAGCAATGGAATAGGAAATAATAATCTTTTTACACTATTGATACTTGTAAAACATTATTGTTGTATCAAAATAGTAAGCTTTTAGGGCTTAAAATAAGTATTTTATTTTCATAAAAAAAGTAAGCAAACACTGCAATTGTAAACGTAAAGAAAGAAAGAAAGAAGAAATGTTAAGTTCATAAAAAGTATCCAAAAAATTTTACTGAAGGGTGAATACGTACAACTTTACCAAAATCTGAATTAAGATAAAACGATGGAGTTTAATACCAACCCATGTAGATAACTTTTATAAATACCTACATTTGCAACGCTTTGTCCTTTACACTTTGAAAATATGCCCATTAATTAAGATTTAAAGGGAACTTTTCCGCCCATTGGCCTCTCCAATCCGCTGAGGTTAAACGGCGAAACAATTCCAATGAAAATAGTTTCCCGATAGTTCTTGTTGTCAACGGCTATTGCGTAACACGGCTAAACGTCCAACAATGGCGGTTTGTAATATTAAAATAGTTTGACGGTTGCGCAATGTTAACACCTGGCATATAGTCATCCATTCAATTAATTGTTTATAGTTGTTTTTTGCGAAAGCATACGTGTTGCCTTATCGGACTTCCTTCGTTCCGAATTCAAAACTTTGCGCCAGTTAATTGCGCGGGAAAATTTTATTAATACCAACCTTAATAAAAAAAACATAGGCAGCTGTAAAAAATCTGGATATAAAAAAAATATTAGGCCGTCCCCCAACCAGTACATTAAGATACAATAAAAATAGCGTCGGTGGCTCATTGGTTGATTCAAATCCCGCCACGTGTCAATGTATTTTCGAAATTATATGTACGTTTATCCGACGCTCTTACGGTGAAGAAAACCTGCGTACGCCTGCGAAGAGATTCAAAGGTTTTGCGCGAAGTCGTCCAATCCGCACTGGGCCCGCGTGGAAAACTTAGGCCAATATATCCTATATCCTACGGGTAGGCTCGTGCCCCTCGGTGGGGACGTTTCATGAACAGATGATGATGATGAAAGGTAGAATTTTCGCATTTCGAAAGAAGCGGAATTAGGTCCTAATTAGGTGGCGGGTAGCAGATGGATGCAATGCTAGGATCGGCCCGCGTGACAATCATTAGGGGAGGCCTTCCTTCAGAAGTGCACGAATTAATTTAAAAAAAGGCTGCACTGTTGAGTTTTCTTGGGTGCTTCTTTCTCAACGGGCCAAACCACAGAAGCGCTTTTTTTTCAAACCATCAAAATTCATATTTTTATTATATTTTTTGACGTTCATAAGTGCTTTTTGTTTTCAAATAAATGGATTTGACTTTGATTAAAATGAAATGATAATGATGATATCCCATCGCCTATTTTGTATTTTGTTTTTGTTACGAAATAATAAAAAAAATATATTTAATGCCGATAAATGGCGATTGAAAATAGATTTTCCGATGTATCTATATTTGATTTCCTAAAATGAAATAAAATGTGCCCAATGATTGACCCTTTTATTTTACGTAAATGACTGTGTAGGACCTACATCATCATCATTTGCGTGCAATGTTTGCTTGTATCACTATTTAATATAAATAGGAAAATTTCTTTACTTTTCATAACAAAAACAAACAAATGATTTCGCTATATTTAAGGGGTTTAACCAATGGTTTAACAAATCAAAGCAATCTCTACCAGACAAAACCAAAACAAATAAGCAAGCCCACCTTACTGTGAACTAGGTAACATGTGTTTACCGGTATCTATCTGTACCCGGAAAGCAGAGCTTAATCTCAACGCGTGTTCCGCACCATTGCACCCGAGACGGTCGTGAGAATCGAACGCGGCACTTTCCGCTATGTGAGAAAAAACCCGGGACTGTGAAACACATTGATTTAATTTTATTGCGTTTCGGGCAGTGCGTTTGTGCATGGGGCTGGATGCAGTTTTGTTTTTCGATGTATCTGTTTAATGCAAGTCCGGAAGAGATTGTATTTTACTATCATCAAAGCCTGTGTCCAATTCAATTTATACTATAAACACTTATAAAGAATATGAAGGCCAAAACACAAAAAAAGGAAAATCAAAATTTCTCAACAATTTTTTTTAAAAATTTTTATTTTATTTTTTTGTTGTAAACATGCCAACTTAATAACCGGAATTCAGTGTTTTCAGATAATATGTAACTGATCTGATAAAAAATAATAGATTCTTATCTGACAGATAATTGAACCAAATTCTATTTATAATAAATTTCCTTCTTAAGTATTTCAAAATAAGAGTTATTATACTTACAAAAGTCATTTACAGCTAATGATTATCTAGTGAGAAGAGCGGTCATCTGGCCCCCTAACCATAAATTAGAACCATACAAAAATAATTGAACACCATAGCTTAACATCAGCTCAATGTTACAAGGCAAAAAGTTCACCATTACCGCCACAGCTGCCGGCCAATGGCGGCCTACAAAAAATAATTATAATTTCAAACCGTACCATGCCCTTTTTCCAAAAACGCTGACCTTAAAAGGAATCCATTCCATGGGAGATGTATTAAAAATTGAAATAACTGCGTGCATCGACCCAAGCGGTGGACGCGATGGAAAAATAACACATAAGACGCGCCTAGCGAATTGCAAATGAGATCTTAACTCGATAAATTTAAAGAACTATTTCGAATAAACATTAGCGTAGCAGATGTTGTTCGAAATGAAGATTAGGGGAACTAAAGCATAAAAAGTGGTCAAGCCAATCGCGGGCCGCGATGGTCTTCTGTCCCTTTCGCGCGTGTTGGCTTCACTCTTTCTAATGCTCATATTTTTTTGCTATCTTATTCTAATTCCTCATTCAAATGACTCGAGTTCGATTCCAGGGTGCAGAACCTTTGCGTAAGTACAGTTTGTCGTTAGCGGTCCACCTTAATTTCGGACAGTACAATTTTTAATTAAATGACCGTTTTTACTTCTTTAATGACAGTATAATTGCGTCTTTTTCATAAGTAGTTTTATAATATGAGGTAAACAATAATAATTATAATTTTATCATAGATTGTGATCGATGGCTTTCATTTTCCATGGCTGTGCGCGTGGTTGCGTGTGCCCGCCGCGATGGTAACACAGATAAAGTGTTCCATCGTAAATTGTTATTATTTTTTCGATGATTCCTCAGTTTCATTAACTTGTTGACGGTAAACGGTTTGCGAGTAAAACTACAAACTATCTTCACAATTTTAAACGGTTTTGCGTAAATCCTATACTCCTTTTTTGTTTAATTAAACAGTTTCCAAGCTAAGAAATATCATGTAATCACACCCTCATTTGTATAAATGT
>PQWD01001227.1:0-48698 GCA_019425675.1 Leucinodes orbonalis
TTGCTCGCAGCGTGATTATATAAGCCTATAGCCTTCCTCGATAAATGAGCTATCTAACATTGAAAGATTTTTTCAAATCGGATCAGTAGTTCCTGAGATTAGCGCGTTCAAACAAACAATCAAACAAACTCTTCAGCTTTATAATATTAGTATAGATGAAAGATGTGATTCTAAGGTAGATTATTTTATAAAAATATTGCCCTAATTTAACATTTATAACATACATTTTTATTATTTGAAAATATGATATGTTTGAAGTAAAGTTGAAGCCAAAAATACACAAATAAGTAAACTTCTAATGCAAAGCTGAGGGAAAAATCATTAAACCTTGAACCCAGTTAAATACAATTCAAACAAACAATCAAACAAACTCTTCAGCTTTATAATATTAGTATAGATGAAAGATGTGATTCTAAGGTAGATTATTTTATAAAAATATTGCCCTAATTTAACATTTATAACATACATTTTTATTATTTGAAAATATGATATGTTTGAAGTAAAGTTGAAGCCAAAAATACACAAATAAGTAAACTTCTAATGCAAAGCTGAGGGAAAAATCATTAAACCTTGAACCCAGTTAAATACTGATAATGGTGAATTTGGATTCGTGTAAACCTAGTTAAGATTTTTTCACGGTGGCACATCAGCGAGAAACTAGCGAAAAGATATCTTACAAAATCGATTACATATCCTACCGCAAACTATAGTTAAGACTATCCACATACCAGCCATTCATTACGTTAATGTGTGTCAAATGTACGTCGTTTTGATAATTATAATCTAACACCGTGACATCAGAGTGTTGTAAAGCCAAATAAGGCATTTTTGAACTTATAATTAGTTATTTAGATAGTGACCATTTTGTCAGTCAACATCCTGCGTCCAGGTATCTAGGAGAAACAACGCCGGCAAGCCAGAACTCGGCAAAGTCTCACCGACCTTGATTGTACCTTCACCGAGGAATTATTTACGGATCTCCGTAGCGTTTTGCACGTGCTGCGATCTTACCAGTAACGTCATAATAAAAACATAGACAAAGCCGAAATCTATTATATTTAGATTCAACTGGACTTTGCCTTTGGACAACGAAAATATTGAGAGATTAAGGATCTTGCACTTCCAGTATTTGATGTATGATGTAAGCCTTCAATTTGCATTACGGTGCAACTGATTTTGTTTCTTATTTATGTTATGTTATAAAGATTCCGGAATGGCAAGTTCACGACAAGATGCAAGAAAAGAAAAAGGTTTTCAAGGAAACCAATGATAACTAATGATTGTAATTATTTTCCATCAACAGACAGACGTTAGGTAACTAACAACCAACTACTAATATTTTTATTTACAGTTACACATTTTTATATACCATCAATGATTTAATAAGGATACCATGTAGATACATTTCATTCCGATCAGTTTGAAGAATGAAGAGGAAATGAAAGCCTTTAAATTTTATAATGCAATATGCTGAATGGTGAGGCCGATATCATCATCATCAGCTCATTAAACGTCCCACCGAGGGGCACGAGCCTACCCGTATAGGGTGATTAGGCCTTAGTCGTCCACGCGGGCCCAGTGCGGATTGGACGAATTCACACACAACCTTCGAATCTCTTCGCAGGCGTACATGAAGGTTTCCTCACGATGTTTTCCTTCACTGTAAGAGCGTCGGATAACGTACATATATTTTTCGAAAATTCGAAAATACATTGGTACGTGTCGGGATTTGAACCTCAGCCCTCCCGGTAGGAAGGCGACAGTCCACACCACTGAGCCACCGACGCTTTAGGTATAATGAGCACAAAATATCCGGGCAATAAATACAATACAGTAACAATTGGAATAATACTAAAGGTACATAATATATGTATGAGCTAAACTATGTAAGTGTAATTAATGTACGAGTATATGGATAATAAATTAAATATTGTCAGGTATTGTTGGATTCTCAGAAAACCGGTTTTATTTTCACTATGCGGTTATGAATATATAAAAACGGGTACACATCATAAGTACGAAAACTAAATTCTGATTTTCACAATAACTTTTTTCAGTAATCTAATGTATTATAATTCCTATTGTTAAAACTCCGACATTGCATTAGTAATAATACCAAAACTCCGAATCAATAATATTCCGAAATATCATCGAACGAATTCCAGATGTAAAAAATCCAAAAAAAAAACGTAAGCCCAAAATCGCTGTTTAAAATTGCTTAAGCAAATCGGGTACAGAAAGTAAAAGTTAGTCGGCATGCAGGCATGCATGCATGGATACAAGACGGCAGCAAGACCACGGCGAGTCGATTCCACATATTATATTCTTCTTGATTCTTCTAATACTTTTCATGAATGACTTTGAAACACTTTTTCGGTCATTGCTAAAAATAATAATATATAATATGTAAGGTACTAATGTTAATATTACCATGGCAAGGTACCTAATCGATATCTGACACTGTGTAGGACACCTACTGTCAAGTAGGTGTCCTACACAGTGTCAGATATCGTCCGTGGCTGAATAGTGCTATACACATTAGTTTCCGGGAGGAGGGCTCTGGAGCAGCGGCGTGCACTCCATATATGCAAATAAGCAGTGCGTCCAGACAACCAGGAAATTCGCTAGTATATTAAATGATTCCCACTTTTTCGCCCATTTATCTCTACAGATTTGAAAGCACAGGCGATCTGCTGTCATCAACACTCAATTTGTCAAAAATATAAATTATTTATTATTTTTGCGATAAGTTTCACTTACTTTGCATACCCTACTCGCCACTGTTCTGGAACAAGTTATATAATTGGGCATATGGACCTAACATCAGCCGACTCGGGTGACGAGCGCAGGCCTCGTGTTGACGGAAATTAAATTCTATCAACAATTTTTAGTCTGGATATCCGTCATGGGCAGGCATGTTATTTCAACAGGTTAGCGAATTTGTCGTTCTATGTAGTTAAAAACATTAAGAAAATATTGACGTTATATTATCACAACACATAATTAGTGAATTAGACATATTTGAATTTTATTCATCATAATTTGTTCACTGGACATGCACTATTGGTCCCAGTACTTCGAGGTTGTTCTACATTTTGCCTCGAAGGTCACGGTATAATTGCTTATAGATTATAATAGCAGGCAACTCAATAATGACTACACTACGTACCTCAATGTTTATCTCTATAACATGACGATCCTCAGAGCTACACTTTCCACGCGCTCGCTTTGAATCTGAAAACAAAAAAGATCACGTCAACATACTTAGAAACAATTAACATTTTTGATTAATGACGCCACTAGGCTAGACACTTAAAAATATTTAGATCCGGACCGCAATTAGCCTTCTCACCTCCTTATAAAAATAAGCTCAATAAAAATATGGCACATTTTCGTGTCTAGAGGTTCAGTACCTCGAAATTCTGCATGGGAAATACATTTTCGGGTGATTTCATAATCTGCGCATTAAGACTCATAATCAATATTAATGAAATATAGATAGATAAATATTACTTGACTTCTGTTAACAAATAAGATGACTTAGCATTAATTTACTCCATTAGGTAAAATATTTTAGTCTCGGAATTCAGTACCTTGTTATTCTGAAATGATGAATGACGCATGATTATATTTTTTGCATTATATTTATCAATCTGCGTGTTTAGGTTTACCATAGGAAGTATGATCTATCGATATAATATTGATAGATATTAGTTAAAAAAATTGTAATAATAGAATGACTTCGCATTAATGCAGCCAATATCAACTTTTTATCAATTCCAAAAACAGCAAAAAAAATTTACTAGTTTAGATTTAGGCACGCGCTTAGCTAAAGTTTAACTATCCGTCATAAACAATAAAGTCTATTTCATTTATTATTATTTTAATCACAAGACAAAGTAAATAACACAAAAAGTAATAATCAATTTCATGTCTATAATCTTTTCTACAAACAGGTCTGATGCGGAAGAACTTTTTATAATGAGAATTGGCAATGCCTCCGTGTTGTAGTTGTATCATTACTTAGTTAACGTCGAAGATCGTCGGTTCGAATCCAACGGGGAGCATCATAGTGAAACTCACCTAGAAAAGATTTCCAGTTCTATTCAGACTTTGCATTTTGAGTTGATTGTTTGGAAAGATGATTCCGTCCCTCGAATGGCACCATAAGCCCTTGATCTTAGTCATTAACGCTCACCAATCCGCATTGCTCTGCGGGAAGACATATGCCCTGCAGTGAAACCATATACTAGACCGATAATAAAGAATCGGCAAGTATTCGACCGTTATATTTTAATACAGACAGGAATGTTCAGAAGCTCATAAGAATGTTTAGTTTAAACTGTTACCACTTGCTGTAATCATGGTCTTCTATTGACCGTGAACCGTGAACCGGCGCATGAGAAGTTGGCGCGAGATAAAATTCGTACCCGCAGCGATCGTAACGTTAAACTAAAAATAAACAGTGCTTGTTCACGAGCGTATAACACGTATTCATTCATGAGAAGACTATTAAATGCATGCACGCACAGGTACACGGCTTTCGCAGTGATCTTTTACTATCACATAACAAAAATAACAATGTTTTATGGTTGTTATGTAACGTAGGATGCCCTATGGCCCAGATCGACGGACGACAGACGAAATGCTGGTGGAGTCTGATTTTGAAAAGCAGAGGAGGAGGAGGACGTCACGTTTGCAAGTCTTTTTTGTAACCACGAATTAAATTGCAGTTCCCGTTTATTTTTATGATCAAATCTTATCTGAATATGAGAGTTCTGGACGACATGTGACATAGTGCAACATTCGCGCGGCGTAATGAGATCGTCATTTCTTTTAATTTACTGTTGGTTCTAAGAATGTGAACGCTACCTTGTTGCTTCAGATTAAGAGTGCATTGCACCTTCCGGCACCGCTGTCAAAAATGGAAGCTACAATACCGGACTTACTCGTGGAAATGTCACGCTTGGGGCTGCAAGTATTATATGTTTATATCGTTCACCCGGCCGGTGAAGCTGTATAGGCTGTTACGACCAATATCAAAATTTTCTTCTGCTTACAGCTACTTTTAAATGTACCTACCTACTACTATCTCCAATTCACCGAACCTCTGGAGGTTACGGCATTGGTTACGGCACAAGCTCCACTTTCGTGAAGTGGAGCTATCTTTATCCCGCAACTGTTATAATAGTAGAAGACTTTTTATATGAATCCTAGTGTAAGCCGTTTATGCATTTACGGATAATGTTCTGCTACGACAATCTTCCAGTGCAGTAATAAGTTTTTGCGTCGTCACTGGTACAAATTAAAGGTTTACCTAATACACAATAGTCACAGTTCAACATAGCAATCCTTGATTCAGATATCGGATCGGAGATATCTCAAAAGCACCTGGGTGCTTCTGGAACCATACTCATAGGAATATCGTTCAATTGGGATTCCAAGACCAACTATTCTGGCTCGGAGGTCCAAACGAAATGACAACTTGTGTTAGAAAGGAACAAAGTGGTGCATAAAAGTAGTAGTGTGTATAGTGCTGATTATTCATTTTTATAATATTAATTTTCAGAATGTGATTTAAATGAACAACTCATGGGATAATCAAATAAAAAAATATGGCCCTGTCTCAACATAACAACAAGTTGTACTTAATTATAATTTTATTTTTTATCAGTCACCTTGTATGAGTTAGCATATTCGCCTAGGAACCTAGCGCGGAAACAGGACGAATCCATGAGGAGGTATATTCTTAAATACCATAACGAAAATGCTAACAGAATAACAAAGTTTTTGAACATATTTTATAATAAGATTTCTAAACGAAACTCGTCAAGCTTATGGTGGTCGGAGGTCTGTGGGAATGATAATATAATAGCATTCCTTGAATGTAGGAAAGGTCAGTCCCCTGTAAACATTGCAGAAGTTGGCACGAACGCCCCAGCTGATCGCAATCGGGACGGACTAATTAGAAACATAAGCGATAATATTCCTTTTATGTACGTGTACAATGAAACCGTTCCAAGCTTAAGTATACAATGCACGCTCGATGGCATATCGATGCAAGATGGGAAACAGTTTTTGATGTTACGCTCCGGCTGTTTGGTTTCATTTTTTACCAGTTTGTACCTGATCGTGGGAAAGCTATTTTATATTTGTACTTGTTCCATTTTCAAAGGCTTCAATGACTCATATTATAAACTGACGACAATAATGTAATACACTGCGTCATTTGGAACTGGAAATTAGTTTTTACCGTACTGCGTAATTTGCATATTCATGATAAAATTATATTTATTATATGTAAAAACACTAGATCTGATATTTATGCTAAAATATTGAGTCAATTTAAAATGGCAAATCTGCATTATTTACATATTGCGAACAGCTAAAAACATAGTAAACACGTTTGCGTTATTATTAGGTATATTTGTATGAATATGTTATCACTTGGGATTTTCTGAAATTATCACATTGACATTTGCTACACCTGATAGTAAGTTGCAAATATCATCTTTTCTTATACATATATCGCGCGGAATAACATTACTTTAGTTCTAAATACAAAAGGTTTTTTTTAAGAAAAGTAGTCTTAAGTATTACCATATTATAAAACAAATCTGTCCAGCCATTTCAAAGATTAGTCGGAATAGGCAGACAGACAGATAGACGACATAAAAAAGAATATTTTGGTGTAAGTAACGTGTAATATATACATAAAACGTGTATATATACATAAATAATTATAGGTAAATCTGTCTAGACTAGATTACTCTCTGAATCAAAGAAGATAAGTATAATTGGATACTATAACTGGATGTGGGTATCAAAACAGTAATAACTTTATTATAAACACAGATATGAACTTATTTTGTACTGAGATTAAAGTAATTCATGATATGTTAGTTTTCTGTGCTAAATATTTGACAGGCTGTTTCTCTATTTTATTTATGAATTGAATGAGGCAATTTGTGCCTCATTCAATTCATAACAATATAATCGATTAAAAACATAAAAGATTCCAGAATTACTACTCTTTACTCATACTGAATTATCAAAACAAATTGATGACACGTCACACGTGACCTTTCGATTTGATTTGTATGCATTCCAAGAAACTAGTAATTGTTAATTTATATGTTAAATTGTTAACTAATATAACATGAACTTTACTTAGTTGATTTACTATCGAAATTGAAATTTAAAGCCATTTCTCTATTATTATACAGACAGAACATTTGTCAGTTATACGCAAGGCTCTGAGGTATACAAAAGTCAAGTCCAAACTGACATGGAGTACATCTTGCTACATTGGCCTCAATCGCGCGAGCCAGAAAACTCATTAGTGATAAGAGACTTGTTAATTCTAAACTGCAAGGAATATCCCACCACACCGCAAAGTCACATATTTGTCGGTTTTTACAGGCTCTACTTTGGTGGGTGTTCTTCCGAGCTTCATGCACTGATCCTATAGTCGCCCTTTCCCCATAGGTCACCAAAGCATACTGAAGAATGTCATCCGTTTGAAGTTGACGTTCCCCGTGTTCGGAATAAGCGTTTCGCGTCTACTTACATAATGCGTACTGCAAATAAATGGAATGATCTGACTACGTCTGTGTTTTCGGCCACATAAAACCTACAGCATTCGAAAAACGAGTCAACAGGCTTTTCTGGGAAAACTCGCTAGGAGGAGCACGTCTCTTCCACTAGGATAGTGTGTGCTTAAGAGCAAGATCTCTCTCTTCAACCTATCGCAGTCCACTGCTGGACATAGGTCTCCCCCATTTTGCGCCAGATATCCCGGTCCTCCGCTTTTCTCAAGAGCAAGATCATCATAAATAAATTAAAATGTATAATGCCAATGTATTTTTTTTTAAATTAAAACGATCTAAACATATTAAAGTATAACTAAATTGCATTAAATTAACCGTAGCGTTAATCTGAAATTATACCTACTTTTTTCTATCAAACATATAATCCATGAAATACTTCAAAACAAATGAAGGTACATGACCTTGAAATGTCATTTGTCTAATGCGCCTTCTTTTACAACCTATATTAAATATTGACATTACAATTGGTAAGTATTCTTCGTAAGAAAGGGAAAGAAGTAAGCGTGGTAACATAGATTTAACGCACGTTACATTTCCAAATCCATACTCCCCTGAGCGCTTCCGTCAAACCTCTCTATTTATTGCCCGATTGAGCTGGCAATTTTAAAACTTAGCTTTCAATACCCAATATAAATGAAGCTTATTAAAAATTATAAATGTAGGTAGCTGCAAGGTTCATTACTACTGTGCGACCCACGACATGCTTTCTAAAAAGGCTTCTTGTTGAGGCTGTACGCCATGAATATTTATTATTTCCATTTTTAGGAATGACCCTTTATCTGAATTAGAAAATATGTTTTTTTTAAGTTTTCTTGCCTTACTCTTAAGTAATTAATTAAACTTAATTAACGGTAGCTAGATTAACACTAGATTAGGTAGTTATATTCTGTATATATAAAGGTAGATACGCCATCGGTGCCTCAAAAACGAATCGCCGAAGAGAGTACAGTTTGTACTCTTTTGTTTAGGTAAATGTGTTCGAAATTCGAAATATGTGTATGTGTGTGCTGTCACTGCATTCGGAACACTTTCTTCGATTGTTTTGTGAGCATATCACGAATCCATACTTTTTTACATCATTGGATTAACACATATTCGTGTACATTTTAAGTGTGGGAGGCTCTTGCTAACGAATGATCGGCTTGACCAGAATAGTTACCAAGGACTCACAGGAAACCGTAGGGCTTTGTGTTTCGTCGACTCGTTTGCCTATTCATGAAAAAATACATTAGGTGTATTGTAGTATGTTATATATTTGATTGTACTGTGTATATATGTTGGTATTTACGTATATAATATATTCATATATATTAGTATATATGTGTGTACATTCACTTATATGTATTGTATATATCATGTGTTAGTATAGTGTAAATTTTGCTTTCGTCTACCGCTCTAATTGCCTAACATTTTAGTTTTCTTTTATATTCTTTGGTCTGCTGGAAGAAATCTCTTTTTAACCGCTATTAGGCTTTAATAAGAAAATTGAAAAAAAAAATATATTTTGGGTTTAATATATATTTTTTTACCCCATACATTGAACAATAACTCAAATTTTTTTTTTTCATCGGACCCCCACGTGTTAGGTATTAATGTGTAGATCTTAAAAAATGGTATTGAGGTTTCTAATATCGTTTTTATTATAAATTGAATAGTTTCCGCGAGAGACAGTTCCAATGTTGAAAAAAGTGTGTCAACCTTTGTACGAAATAAATAAATAATAAATAAAAATAGGTTAGTGGAAAAAATACTTCTGGACCGGGCTTTTCTAACCGTCAGGGAAGTTCTAGAACAAAATTATTTAGCTTTCCCAGTGCTAACAGGTAGATAGACAGAGTCTTGTATATGGAAATAGATTAATCGAGATTCTTCATTATTATATTCTTCTTTGTCTCTGCATGAATTGGCGCTCAGAATTTCTGAGTGCAATTATTGCGGTAAGAAATCCAGTTCAACATTACTGTTATCGAGTTTTGGTACAGTTTATCTCTTAAGCTGTTTTTAATGATTTCCTATTGGTGTAATGGTCGAGACGTCGGCTAATACACCAAGGGTTCCGGGTTCGATCCCCGGACAGTACTAATATTTGTGTGAATGAACATGTATGTTTGTAATGGTCTGGGTGTTTACTATATATAATATGTATGTATTTAAAAAATCATTATCCGTCAATGAATATCAGTGAATGTCAGTGGATATTTATTTAATAGAATAGAATAGATTTTAGGTTGGTAGAATGGGTTTGTTTCTATTTAACCAGATTTTAATCTCGTAGTAGAAAGAAATCCTATTAGGTCACGGAAACAGATTTTCTACCACACCTACATAGCAAAACCTATTCGTATTTTTATAAAATATGATATATAGTAAACGTATATACCCAAAAACGATTGTAAACAAGGAAAAATCATTTCAAAATAACAGTTTAAATGAAAAAAAAATACAATGGCTACCATTGTTCTTAAGAATGTATTGATTCAGGTGATTCAAATAAAAATGTAATGTTATTGTATAAGGAAGTAATAAAGACATACCGATTCGATGACAAATTAACGTAATTTCACAAATTTTCGTGTATAATATTTTGAAGCAATTAACTTTGGACAAGATATGAATAATTAACATAACATTGAGCCTAAATATTTATTTTGAATTTTAAAATGTGCTTGTTGTAGTTGTGTCTTTGTTAAAAGATAACACCGTAAATACACGTGCGAACGAACGTTCGATAGACATAGCTATGTCAACATGTATGTTTTGAAATAATCTATCTATACTAATATCATAAATCTAAAGTTGTTTGTTTGATTGAAAGCGCTAATTTCAAGAACTGCTAGTCCGATTTGAAAAATTAATTAATTGTTAACGAGGTAGGCTATAGGTTAAAATATATCAATTGGCCAAGAACAATAGAAGCGGAGCAGCAAGGAAGAATGTTACAAAATCGGCGGACTTTTATAGCTTCCACTGCGTACGCTCCGTAAATGGTTTAAGTTTCGCAAAAGTAATGACTATTACAATCGTAATATATTTTATAGTCATCATAAGTCATACATTAGGTATGAGATATTTATCCTCTTTAAAAGTTCTAAAAAAGTCTTCGACAGTATATGTCTGTCTTTTAAGATAGGTATCTTCACTATTACCCTATTTTCTGTCTCAAATAATGTATTGTTTGCGAAGGTGTTTTCAAAAACATGATTTTAATCAGTATCTATTCACTACAATTTTAAAACAAAATTGCCTTTTACATAATTATATTTAAATGTATATCTTAAGAGATATCGCAGTTTTAACGAAGTAGCAGGTTTAAGTTAGTGTCAGCCCAAAAATAACTTTTCCACGCGGACGAAGTCGCTAAATGCTAGTGTTGTAACAATTATACATACACACACAAAACACAAAGCATCATCATTCCTCTGAATAAATGTATGTAAAGTTGCAAGCCACCCACCATGTTACTGGAAGATCTACAAGGACGACACTAAGTGTGAATTATAGAATAATGTTGTTACGAAATTTTACTTTCCCAAGAATTAGGTTTAGGGACTTGTTATTAGTGATACATTTATAAAATAAAAAATAGTAAATTAAAACGTTTAAACTTTAAATAGTTCTAACAGATGCAATAATAAGACGTTAATCTAATTCCATTGCGTAGTTTTAAAGATTTAAGCATACATAGGGTAAGGGATATATGGTCAGAGAAAGCTACTCTGTTTGTGTTGTGATACAAAGAGACCATACTTGAAGTAGTAGCTACGACTTTAAATATTCTTACAGCTATTTTGTTCGTCTTTTATCATTTATAAATTCGGTGTGAAATTTTGTAGGAATAAAAATTTAAGGTTGTTTGTAAGAATAGATTGAGGAAGGACATCCTTGTTACTTTTACACGCAATGACTAATGGTTTTTGTTGACACTACAATATACTCGTAATAGCTTACTTAACAGAATAACACGAGGGATATACTATCACCAAACACGCACAGGAATGAAAACTAGGCGAGTGAAACCGCGAACTTCTTTATTAATAAAATAAATTGAAAGTTACTACTCTTCATCGCTAACTGAAACTTAAAATGATGATCGTACAGCGCCCACCCAGAAGCTTGTGCGACCTATGATTAAATAGGTTATGGTAGCGTTTACGATTGCACCAACATGACCAAAACATATTACTCGATATCGGATTCGTATTACTTTGTATCCGGTAACTGGTGTTTGTTTGTGTTACTTATCCTTCCGCGTCACGCCGTGTGGGGAGTTGGTTTGTGATTCTTATAGGTGGAACAGTATCAGGGTTGTCAATGGACGGAATATCAGAATTAGTACGCGATATAACTGAATGTACTCCAAAGTATGTTGTAAGGACATCCCTACTAGGTCGAAGGACTGTCAGTATTGTATAATTGATTTAAAATGGTTTCACAGCTTTCTAAGAGTACTCCACATAAATCGTTTAATTTGTCAGTTTAACAAAAGCCGCTCCAAAATATGGAGTTACAAACGTTAAAAATAGCACATAATTCGTAAGAAATGTTGCATTTTATCTGAACTGAAGAATTTTACTTGTTTTTTTTTAATTACTCTATTAAACCTTGACATTTATTGGCCTACTAATAATATTTTATTGTTTTTTTTTTCATAAAGATCAGAGGTGTCTGTTACCACGTACTAACTTGGTACAAAAGTAAATATGATAAGGACGCGCAAGCGGACGACCAAACACAATAACCCATAATCAATTTTTACTAGAAGCAGTTTTCGAACGCGTTTTTTTGCTATCTAAAGAAACTTTATTTTCTACTAGCTTTTCCCCTTGGTATTACCTGCGTTATAAGATATTCCCCCGCAGTAAAATATAACCTTTAATCGCTTCACTAAGTCACGCAACGTGAGGCCGCCGCGCGGTAAACCCTTGCTTTACTTTTCCAAAATAAAAGTATTGCTTAAATAAAATATGCCTGGAACATACAGACAGACACAATTTTAAAAATGTTATTTTGGCATATATACCGTATATGTATTCATATGCATGAAGAAAACAATTATTATTTCAAAATTACAAACAGATACATTAATTTTATTTATATGTAATAGACTTGCTTCCCTGAGGCATCGCTCGCGTTATCGGGTAAATACTTTTCGCGTGAAAGCGAAACATACAAACGGATATTCGCATTTATAAGTAAGCCTCCTTTCAATATAAGACAGGGGTAACTTTATCTTCAATAGCTCTGTATCTTCTAATCACTGACTGTTTCCCGCTCGTTTCATGCGACGGGAAAACAATAGAAAATCTTTTGTTTACATCGGAAGGTTTGCCCTCTAATCAATTCACATAACCAAGCGGTTTTGTAATAAATTTATAAGTTGGCAACCCTAATCAGTACTGTGGATACTAAGCAGTAAGCACACGATTCGTATTGCTACCACGTAATCCTTCAGTTGTGAACGGGAACAGGTGCCTGAGGTCTTAATTTTTAATTGCCTATAAGCCTTACAATTTTATAAGCCTTACAATTCGTACAAAATAACCTGAAAATGGCAGATTATACATCTGTTATTGATTAAAGATTATGGTGAAGGTTTTATGTCTAAAGATATACTTAATATCTAGCTACAATGCACAGTGCCCACTAACCGAAACTTGAGTATTTTACTCACAGTCTCGCATATTGTATCTCCCTAACAGTGTTTTTTACGGAACGATAAATACTTATTTATCTAAACGGCTCAGTATACCATGATGTACGTTTGCATAATGTGGAATAATAACACACATATTGGTAGAATTAATCTTTAAAAGTTAAAAAGAAATTTAATTCACATTGTACAACCTTTTTTATTATTTAAGCAAGTAGGTACATAAATACTAGTGAGATAGAATTTTAATTTTTAAGACAAACAAAGTACTATAGGTAAATATAATGCATTATTTTAAAACAAATTTGGTTTGCAAAAAAGCTTATAGATAATAAGCTGATCTTAAAAGATATATACTGTCGCTTTAGATAATCAAGTTCATGTTTTGTTTATCTAAGGCTGTGGCGGTCTTTTTTTTTGGAACTTTAAAAGTTAAAAAAATTAGGAAAGAATATTGTCATACATGTCTTTTGCGAAATTTTAACCGTTTACGCAGCGGAAGCTAATAGTAGGAAGAACAATCCCCGATTTTGAAACGTTCGTCCTTGCATCTCCACTTCTATTCTATACTAAGACCCGTATTCTAGAACGAGACTCAACGTTGGTCTTTACTTAAATTGAGTGAGAAAGAGATGGCGCTATTTGTCGTATAGAGCGCTTTTTAAATCTTTTTTTTCATCAATAGGCAGACATTTGACCTGATGGTAAGTGATGATGCGGCCTAGGATGGATCATGCCTCAGAAACAGCCTATTTACTCTTGCCTTGAATATGGCCAGTTTGTAATGATCGGGGATCACATAAGGAGGCAACGAGTTCCATTCCTTTGCGGTGCGCATTAGGAACGAGGCACCCTAGCGCGCTGTGCGGATATATAGAATGTCAACCACGTAAGGATGAAACGCTCGCCTGCGTCCTGTACCCCGATGACGAAAAGGGGCTAGTGGAATAACTCGTGTAGTTCCATTGCAGACTCACCGAAATGTAACTTGTAAAAAACCGGAAGCCGTGCTACTCTACGACGATGCTCGAGGCTTTGCAGCTCAGCGTCAGTAAAGTTATTCAAGTGAAGAACAACGCTTGAGTCACGTTCTAGAATACAGGCCGTGGCCGTGATGAAATAGCCTACTTCGATAAATAAGCTATCTACGACTGAAATAATATTTAAAATCAGAGAAGTATTTCCTGAGATTAGCGCGTTTAAACAAACTCTTCAGCTGTCAGCTTTACAATATTAGTGTTAATATTTTTTTTAAACTTATATATTTAAGAAAGACCTAAGATAGGTTGTATTAGGTATAGACACTAATGGTATTCATTACATAGCTTAAACACTCAACAACAAAATTGTTTTTGAAATACAAACTCTACTAATAGTCCATGACCTTCGACCATCAATAATATAATGCTTTTAACATATGCGTAATTTTATTTTGACTTAAATCGACAAAATGGGAAGAATAGTTCTAAAGATATGGAAATCATAGAAGCGTCTAGTTTAAATCCGATTCCGTATCTAATCTCGTTCTCACCAAGTTCATGTTTCCTTTTCACGCATAACCAACTTTTCCTTTGATTTACCCGTTATACATACACGATATACGAGACAAAAAGCAAAGTATATTCAAATAGGTATTTGAATATACTACATGAAATATGCTGGTAGTTTGAGAAGAGTTTTCCCATATCGAATAGATATGAAATATTGAATTGCTTTGACGATAAATAAAGACTGATTTTACGAATTATAAATCTGTCGTAGACAAGTCAATCTAAAAGTATTATATTTTTTAGCTTGTAATTCAAAAACGACCGATAATGTGCAGTGCCCGTATTTATTAAACTTAAAAAAATACAAGGTATGCCTTTTTAATAGTATCGTTTGCCAACCTCTCGCGATTATTAAAAAAACATGGCATTTAAATCTTTATGAATTAAGAATTCGAAAACAAAAGAATGTCATGAATCAGTAGGCATTTCAGGGACCACTGTCCAAAAAATCCTACTTGAAAATCTTGGAGTATGGAAGGTGATCTCTTGTTGAATACCATATTTGCTTAGTGATGACCAAAAAAAGCAAATCTCTGTAGGGGTTCAACCCAGGGGAGTCAAAGCATATTTATGATATGGTTAGTGGTGAAGAATCTTGGATATACGCTTACAATCCAGATTCTAAGCAGTAGTCAACTGTCTGGGTCTTCAAAGATAGATCGCGAAGAATGGTTTGAACAACAATAAAATGGTAATAATCTATTAGATTGTCTATACTTAATTCAAACGACACAATTGTGTCGTTTCACATCATCATCAGCTCATTAAACGTCCCCACTGAGGGGCACGAGCCTACCCTTATAGGGTGTTTAGGCCTTAGTTGTCCACGCGAGCCCAGTGCGAGTTGGACGACTTCACACACAACGTTCGAATCTCTTCGCAGGCGTGCATGAAGGTTTCCTCACGATGTTTTCCTTCACCGTAAGAGCGTCGGATAACGTACGTAACGTATATTTTCGAAAAATCGAAAATACATTGGTACGTGTCGGGATTTAAACTTCAGCCCTCCCGGTAGAAAGGCGACATTCCACACCACTGAGCCAACGACTCTCTATAATTTTTGCCTACCTACTCAAGAATAGGTAACTCGGGTGCAGTGTTATGAATATAAATAAAAACATGCCCTGGTTATGCGTACATACATACATACTAGATTGGTTATAATAACTTCATCAGATAATGTTCAATTGAGTGACATTATCGTAATCAATTCACGATAACTACCTAAGAACTGTAGTTTTCATTTTGACGCATTTTAAACGACCGGACGTATTTATCGAGTATCGTTTACGATTTATATCAATTCGATGATCAGCCCGCCGTGGTATGCGCATCTCGGTTTCGAATTCATCACAATGTAACGCCAAGTAGGTGGACATAGATTTGGCGCACCCAATGACGTGGGTCGGGCGCACTATTGTCGGACATCCACAGTTTGTTTGTTTGTCCACATGACATCACCGCAAGGCCGCACTGCAACGCATTCATTACATATCTAATAATATCTTGCGGTGACCAAGCAATTTTGAATGGAACAAAACATTTGCGGTTCATTCGTCAGCAATACCATCACGATCCAAGTAAGGCTCTGCGCTCTCCGAGATTCCGTGATGTTGATTCTGTACGTTTCTTTCTACTGATACTTTCAACAGATCAAGATCGCACTTTTGAATTCAGAGAGTCACGTTCGCAGCGCCATATTTTACGATTAAGTAGCGGTATAATTTATATTGAGATGCATTTTTTATCATCCGTTTTTTAACGTTGGTATGTATTGACATACTGTTCAATAGTTTTATGCTGCTCGAGGTTTTGTTTATTTTAAGTTAGATTTATTATAACAATAGAATGTGCCTACTCACAAAGCCGTGTTTCTTTCGAGTAATATTACTATTCTAAAGCTATATTTTAAATACATTGCGTGAAGCATCTAAACAATTCAACTCATTCTGCTACAATAAAAGTAATTGTGAGTTTCCTTTCTGTAATGCTTTTTAATTGATCGTTTGTTTTGGCGGGCTGACAGCGCTTTGTTTGTTTCCCTACAAACGTAACACGCCAAATCCTTGGTGGTCCACTTTCGTTTATTGCTTCCGGCATGATTTTCACAGTGACAGGACATCCTACATTTAGACTAGCTGTCTCATCGGGTACTTGAGAAATGCAAGTTTCCTGCCACCACGCAGATCTAGAAATGCTGTAGCACATGACCTCATCTAATGGGACTGCCAAAAGTAGGTCGCACAGTAATGCGGCTCCTAGTTATTTCCCGTAAACATTGTCTCTAGCGGTAAGGCGGTAAGACTGGGTGGACGATCTAGATGTTCGGTGCTTTACGCCATAAATAGGTAAACCTTAACCTTAACGTGACGGGAGGCGAACGCTATAAAATTAGGTTAACGATTTTCGATGTGGACCTTGAGTTGACCACAAACAACCACTTTCTTTGTCGCGTTCAGTTGAAATTAAACTGTTTTAACCATTAATCGTTAAAGTACGTACTTAAGTGTAGGCAAAAATGTTGATTAACTGTCACTGAGAAGATTTCTGTTTTCTTTTACTAATTATTAACAGTAGCTTCTATGTCTTAATTATCAATTAGTAAGACAACACCGGCATGATACCAGGCGCGCCCACGTATTTATTATTATTACTGATGGGTTGCTACAGTGTATAGTACTTCGGTACTGATACAAATCAATTAGTTTCCGGTAAATAGTTGCCGTAATATAATACTACACTTTGTCCGCAGCTACGCTCGCGTTAGATTCGGGGTAACACGGTCTCACAAATTTCTAAGGGTTGGATTCGTTCAGTGTCCTTTATTGTTTGACGATTGTCCGCTAGACCTCCCCCCGACTGTTTCGCCGTTGAGGGGTTTACCGTTATTAGATCATTTATTAGGCGCATATTTTAGTATACACATGTTTTATGGAAAATGTATATTTTGTCAGTATCACAAGTATAAACACTATTATTTTAAAGAAAACAAATAAGAAAAGTTCAACGCACTTTTGTTAGAGATTGTACATTTACTCGTAGCTAGGTAGAATAATCATTTTCAAATTGTACTTTTACTAACCTACGTATTATGTAACCTAGTTAACATGCTGACTTTACCAAATATTTTGATTGATCGAGTGAAATTACCTGCTCAGCTCCATTTACAGTAAGAATTTATAGCTCAATCTCATTTACGATTTTTTCTTGATTGACTGCGCTGATTTCACATAGGAATTCAAGAAACATAGGCCAGTATTCAATTTTGGCTAGGATATCATTTTATTTAGAGAATTTTGGCAATTATTGACAATATAGTACCTATGTATGTACTCGTACCTTGATGAAAATCTTAGATTCTACGAACGGAACATATATTCCTTTGCACCATTCCAAATTTTTGTCCAGGTCGTTCACACTTCCAGGCAACGCGGCTCTGGAATGACTTACCAATGGAAATAAGGGCATCTTGCACGAAAGCTTCCTTTAAAAGGAAAGTTTTGGACTAGTTCCGTTCGAATAGTTAATGTGTTTGCTTATTATTTTTATATATTTATTATATTATTATTTATATATATATGTAAGTTAATATTTGTATATTGTCTTATTATATTATGTATTTATATATATTTTTATGTATATTTGTTTAAGTATAAGTATTTGAGTTTTTTTTTGTATCGTTTTTAGTTTCCTTTAACCTTCTTTGTTCTTTTTTTTTTATAAAGTTTCTTTATTAATTTTTTACCGCACCTACTAATTTTCTGCATGGCCTTGTGGAAACTGGTAGAGAATGCCTCTAGGCATTAAGTTTGCCCTTTCGCCCTTGTGCTGTCTTTTTGTATGATGCATAAAATTTAAATAAATAAATAAACGGAAATTTAATACACCTTGTTCTCTTCTTTGCATCCTATTACAGTACAATGCTGGACATAGGTTTCCCCCATTCTCCGCCAGAACTACCAGTTTTATCATTTAGCCTCCACCAGCGACCTTTAGCAAGTCGTTAGTGCATCGGCATCGATGCGTCCTACGCTTCGCAATTAATTTAACATTACTTATAAATAAAACCATAGGTATCATTATTTTTTCTAATATGATTTAAAATATTCAAGTAGGTACCAATTGCATCGATTCCGAACGAATATAATATTGTCTAACACCTACCGGCATCCGATACCCGTGATTCAGCAATCTCAAATTTAGTCCTTTTCGTAATGCAGCTTTCTGTTAGTTAATACCTATAATTATTGCATATGTACCAGCTTATCTCAAACCAAAAATTTCATACTCAACCATATTCATGATCAGAAAGAAATATGACATTTTTTATGTTGTCTGAGTTAAAAGTTTGTCGAAATTAGGATTTGCACTCTGACCACGTAAGTCAATTTATTTGAAAACGTGTATTTACGTGCAAGTGCTATGCAATCTACCGGTAGGTATTCAATGATAAGGAAGTAAAATGGAAGTAAATTATTTGATCCTATCGGTTATTAAAATTGCTCACCTACTGGCTACTACTATGATAGAATACTTCTGAATAACTTATTTCATCTCTTGAGTAATTATGAAATGGACTTGTGTTCAAGTAGCTTCCAAATTTACTCGAATTCATATAAATATTTAAATATTACGCTTCAAAACATCTCATGACAAACCGAATGTTTACAAGCCAGAAACTGTAATAATATTTATTTTTAGTCAGTTGGCGTAACATATCTACGGCGACATATACAAAACAGACACCGCATGCGATATAGACGCCCGAAATCATTACAAATAAGTGCATACATACGTGCACTAAGTCCGGTCGGTGTTTCGCCGGTGCAGTCGGCGCATTCAGGATCGGCGGTCCGGATTACTCGTCCGACGTGCGTTTCAAAAACAAGAGGGACCTAATAGATGCAACCGGCTGTTTATAAACATTGGAACGGTGAGACGGGATGCGATCAATACCGCGGCAGTGCGCTCCGAACGGCCGGAGCCACTCCGGCCCCAACCGAGCTCACCTGCCGCGAGAAATCTGCGGCGTAGATACACAGTGCACTGGACCGCGAGCCGACGAGTGCACCAGATGCGAGAGCGACCGCGCGGACGTACGGAGCGAGTGGCTGGCGACACTCGTGTGTGCGCGGCCCTACCGGTTACGTCACGCGTTTGACAGCCGGCACTCGCTACCGTCGCCGTCGGCGGCCGCGCCGCGGCGCCACCGCGCCGATCAATACCATGCCCTGCCTCCACCGCGCGCCGACCGGACCGCCCGCCCTGCCGACCCCTCTCTTTCATTATAACGTGCTAACCAAAAGAAAGCGGCCATGTCGATACAAAATTAATGACCAGATACTTTACATTGCATTTTCGATAATTAGGTGTTGATTTTTTTTTTACAAATAAGCGAAACACCAATCAATTACATATATGTAAAATAATATATATAATATCATTAAGTGTAGGCAAACACTTTTGTACACATAGGTCCATATATTGTATTTTGAAACTATTATAGCCCATATACTTTTTATTACACAATAACACGCGATTTTGGGTTGGTTTTGTCATAACTAAGAATGGTATATCATCAGGCATGATGATAACAAATACTATATAACAGTGGGTGTAAGTGTGTAAGTAAAACCTACCTTTTTACTTATAAACCTAAATAGTTTCCTTATAAGCATAGGCCTAGACTTAGGAGCCTTCTCCATGATAGTGTAGCATCTTGCCATAATCTCTACTCTTGGCGAGCGTGTTAGAGATAGCAGTAGGTACCTTATAAAAGTTTTAGGTTTAATTCAGAGAGCGCTGATGCTTTTTCCATATGCCGCCTCTGAAAACACCCACAGAAACAGAACGGTGAATTAATGAAATTGTATTTTATTCTGCTAATGGTTAATAGAAAGTTAATCAATAGTTGCCATATTATGATAAATTGTGTATCTCAAAACCTTAAAGTCAAGATATAAAACACTTATTGTGCTTAGTCAAAACAGATATCTGAAACACCTCATCAGCTACACAGAATTGCGACCGCCTGCGAACTTTTGCACGCACTTTGTGCCACATTCTTAAGCACGCTCGGATGCCTTTTCACCTTTCGATTATTGGTCATGCTCCACCTATTTTATTCACCAAGTTGACATCTACCTAGAATAACTGGATTTGTGTTTAAACCTTTTTATTTATAAACGTCCCATGTTGGTACGCCAAAGGTCAAAGATTTAACGAGCGTGACTAGGTGCTCGTGAATTCTACAAATAGACGCTTATTGTCCCCCAAGCAGATGACCCATAGAAACATATTTAGCTTAGAGTCCTAACAGGTGAACTTATTACCTTTCATTGCAAGCAGATAACAGAAATAATGCCATAAAGGTCTTCCCTTCCTCGCATGATTGAAAATAAATAAATAACCACAGACATTCATGCAGTGCCACCTAATTTAAGTACAAAAAAATGAATAAACATTATTAAATACTGTTTATTTTTGGAGATAATACATAAAAAAATAGAAACCCCCAGAATAATTTTATTATACAAACAGATATTTTCATGCACATAAATTTTTGTACCTCAACATGATCATTACAGCCTAAACGTCCACTGCTAAACGAAGGTCTCCCCTAATGTTTTCCGCGCGGACCAATCCCTAGCTGTTTTGCACCGCGCAGTGCCATTTGCACCATTGGACAGTACCATCGATGGTACATGGAGTTTTACATGGATTGATGAGGCATATTTATCCCAATTTTACAATCAATGCTACAAATGGCAATAATTTATCTTTGAACCACCTCATTACCATTTGTACCATTGGACAGTAAAAACGGTACTTATTCATCACATTGGTACCACGAATCGTACAAATGGTACTGCGGTGGTCCAAAGATAAATTAGTGCTATTTGGAATAATTGCACAATTGGGATACATATGTCCCATTTGTATAATTGACTAGCTATTGCGTGCGACTTCGTCCGCGTGGAATAGTTACTTTGGCCTAACGCTCTCTTTAACCCGCTACTTCGTTTATATAGGTGAGTTAAAACTGCGATATCTCATAAGATATTCATTTAAATTGAATGATGTAAAGGGCAATTTTGTTTAAAATGAAATACTTGTGATAAATAATTTATTTATTTGGATAAGGATTAATATCATATTTATAAAAATAGCTTCGCAAAATGATGCATTATTTTAGAAAAAAAAATTAGCAAAAAATATGTTATAGTGAGTTAACCTTAAAATATAGACATATGCTGTCGCGGACTTTTTTGTAGACCTTTGAAAGGGTAACAATACTCTCATAAATGACTTTTGCGAAACTTGAACCGTTTACGCAGCGTACGCAGCGGAATCTCCAAGTAAGAAAATTTCTTCCCGGTTTTTGTAACATTCTTCATTGCTGTCCGCTTCATTACTTGTAGCGTGATGTTTCCTCTAAATTGACTATCTAACCGAAGATTTTTTCAAATCGGTCCAGTAGTTCCTGAGATTAGCGCGTTCAAACAAACAAACAAATAAGCAAACTCTTCAGCTTTATAATATTAGTATAGATATAGATTGTACAAATGGGATAAATTACTTCATATGTACAATCAAAGCTACAGTCCAATGGTACAAATGGCACTGCGCCGTTTGCACCCTGGCGATCACAGAGACGTCGTTAAATATATGTCATCTGGTAATCACGATGAAGTTAATCTCATTCCGTGTGAAATCGGGACTCAACCAAATCTACTTCTTCTGCGGCGGTTTGCTTGAACTTTGAACCTATCTTTATGAAAATTTTAATGTCTGATCTTTTGAGCGAATATAATGTGGACACTATTTGTTCCGAGATTATTGACTTTTTGGTTGCGCAGGTTACGGTACCTTTTTAATGATGACCTCATATGTGTACCACTACTAACTTCAATACAGACCGACTCTGTGAAGTCAACATCCATCGGCTAACTATCGTTAGTTAGTCATTAAGCGGAATAGTTTGTTTGTAAAGTGAAAGTGTTCTAAATCCCGCGACTTATTACGAGCTATTCTTAAACGTTACCTATAGAAATTGTCCCACTTGTACGTACAAAATAAATTTGATGAAGCAAAACCCACATATTATTATCTAATCTTTACTATATGTTAGTATAGATTTCAAAGGAAATGGGAAGCGACACCCGGACCATGCCGCTGCATCGACTACTAAAGCAGTGTCATACAAACAACCCTCCGTATAATCTTCCTTCATACAGGCGAGACCTTTCATTTCCTAAATGCCTGCCGCACACTTAGCAAGTGATCGCTTTTACAACTTCACAGTAAAGTTAGCTAGCTTACCACTTCGTTTAAACTATTCCAGCATTTCCATTAACTGAAAAAGGGGACTTACACACGATACTGAGCATCATCGGTATGAGAAAGAAAAACACATTTATTAACTTAATGCAACACAATCACATTTCGATATGTCACAAAAAAATGACAAGAGTGGAAATAAATCAATCCTCTAAGAACACTGAAAGAACATGGTGTGCTACGGATGCCTAAATCAAAACCTCACCTAAGGGTAAGTGATAATATATAAAGGACACGGGTGGAGGCTGCATCTAATTCTGTGGGAGGCTGGATCGTCAAACCGTAAGAACAATATCTGGGGATCTGTGAGAGTGGGTTGCAATAAGTTGAAGGAAGAATAATGATATTTTGACAACTCAAAAACATATGACAACAAATTGACAAAATAATATATTATTGCGAAACAATCGTGGTACTAATGTGATAAATAAGTGCCATTTGTACAATCAATGTCTAATGAATAGTACTGCCAAATGGTATAAATGGCACTGGTGACGAGTGGGACTTGTTTTGAAAAAAATCCCACTCTTCATCACTAATAAAACTTTATAACTTAACTCTACAGACGATAAATAGTAGACGATTAGTTGTGTATGAAGGTTAAAACGTAATTTAAACAGTATGGTTATTGTAGAGTTGATTAAGTTATAATAGTTTAATTAGGGGTGATGACTGGGATATTTTCCCAAAAAATTACCCCTGCTCCTAGGGACTCAAAGCTAGGGGTGACGAGCGGGATCGACTCCACTGCGGTGGTCAAGAAGATAAATCAGTACCATTTGTAACATTGATGGTACAGTTGGAATACATCAGGGCCATTTGTACCATCGATTTTACATATGAGTCAAAATTAGCACCATTTGTACCATTGGACAGTACCATTTGTACCATCAACGGTACTTTTCAATGGTACAAATGGTACTGCGCGCCACTCCAAACGCATGGCGATTTGCGAGTCTGTGTTTGACGTTATTGTCTTTAATAATATAAAGTTAAGTTAATATACCCCCTGGTACCCTTCCAAGAACCATTGACAAATAAAGGTTAGATTAAATGTATTCGATAAGCAAAAGTTTAGTGCAACATTCAACTGGTTCACATCAAGTTAGAATTTATTTTATATTAAATACTAGCATTTGCCCGCGGCTTCGCTCGCGTTAAATTTGGAACAACACGATACCACTACCCTGGTCAGGAATTATGGGACTGATTTCAGAAAAATAATATGCAAGATTTATTGTTTGTGACAATTGTCCTCATACTTATTTTTAGCTGTCCTTTGTAAACTGTGAAAACTCCTCCAACTTTAAAGGTTTTGGGGTCCATTTCCGAAAAAAAAAGTATAAGTATATATTCACAGAATTCCACCGAAGGCCCCGGAGAGCAAGGGTTAGGGAGTTACGGTAGGTAGGGATTGAACACGCTGCCAGTCGAGCAGACTCACGCGACTGATCATAGTGTAGGGTGTCTTGGCCGCAGCAGGGAAATGAGACTCAACACGGACGGTTGGAATCTGGTTTATTGTTAAAAGTATGTTAGTTTATATACAATCAGTTGCTATGTACACATGTGAACGTATATCGCAATGTGCCGCCGGTGTAAGTTGTCCACGCTGCACTCTGCGAGTTCATCGGTCAGGTCATGTCGTAATTGCGGTGTTGCTGATGGCTGCAGAATGTTCGACGTAGCTCGAACATATTCCCAACTCAGCAGAGAAGAAGCTGGCAGAGGCCCCCGGAACAGGGGGCCAGTGCTCGCGGGAAACTCCGGGAGGAGCTCTCGACTCTCTGGTGGTGATGTTGATCTTGGTCTGATCAGTTGTTGTTTGTGCGCCTCAACAACTGGTGCCTGACTTGATGTACGTTGCACAATGTGTACAAGCTGCTTTTCTCCCAGGGACGATGCTGTAATTGGTTGGGAGATGCAGTGAAGTTCCTGGTGTACATAATTTTAGTATGTTAGTTGTTGTTTTAGTGACTCCATAACTCGTTGTGTATTACGCTTGAAAGTTAAGTAGTAGTTAAAGTAAGTCGCTGACTCGATGCGTAGTACGCATGAAAGTTAAGTAGTAGTTAAACTGAGTCGTTGACTCATTGCGTAGTACGCATGAAAGTTTAGTTTAAAGAGAGTCGTTGACTCGTTGCGTAGTACGCATGAAAGTTAAGTAGTTAAATTGAGCCGTTGACGACTCGTCGCGAAGTACACAGTGGTCTGAGTCCGAAGCCTTGTCGGTGCGGCCAAAAATGTTATGAGAATGGGCGCTTGTTAGTGCGCCTTAAAATGATTCCTGTTTGAATCATGAAATTATTCCCTACCTACCAATTATATGTATAGTAATGCTATAATTGTTTATGTTCAAATATCATTGTTTCTAAATAACAAATATGATGTTAAAGTAAATTCTCAGCGTTTGCTTACGTTGCATAGCAATACGCGCGAGCACCGGCACCTGTTGTAATCGATAGCTACTTATGTACGTTAATTTTGCTGATGGGTGCAAGTACCTTGTAACCATTTTAATTGCTTTGATATAATAATGAAGAAAATAACTATTAATTTGATATGATATATCAGACATAACTCTGATATAAACAATAATAGTAAAGAGCGATTTGAAATATAGAAAATATATAAGTATAAACTGTTTCAAGTACAAATATCGGGCGTAACTCCGAGATATATTTAGTAAAAGTGAATTAAGAAATGTTAAAGTAACGAATCTCTATAGGGCACTGATAGATTTTTTCGAAGGACCATTATGTACGAGCAGGAAGTTTATATTCCGGCTCGTAGAATCTAAAAGTACTGGGGGAAACGTTGGTTGTAAGGCAACGCTCCCAAACCAGTAAATAAGATTAATATTAGGAGGAACCTAACTCCCTAAGAAAAGCCTATAAGTCCCTCGCGGGACGCTAGGTCGCTAGGGCCCTAGCCCAACCTAACAATATATACATATTATACAATAATAGAGAGCTTGCTCCCGGAGCCCCGAGAGCAAGGGTTAGGGAGTTAGGTAGGTATGGGATTGACGCCGCTGCCAGTCGCGCAGGCTCACGCGACTGATCATAGTGACGGCGTAGGGTGTCTTGGCCGCAGCGAGGAAATGAGGCTCAACACGGACGGTTGGAATCTGGTTTATTGTTAAAAGTTAGTTTATATACAATCAGTTGCTATGTACACATGTGAACATATATTGCAGTGTGCCGCGGTGTAAGTTGTCCACGCTACACTCTGCGAGTTCATCGTCAGGTCATGTCGTAATTGCGGTGTTGCTGATGCTGCAGAATGTTCGACGTAGCTCGAACATATATATATAAATATATAGGTATATAAGTATATATATCCCCCAACTAAAAAGGTATGGAAATGGAGATACTTCCTCCCCTCTTTGAAGGGTTTGGGGCTGGAGATTTGAAAAAAAAATATGCCATAACTTTTCGTTTCTGACAAATAGGCGGACTATTTACCAAATTTCAGCGTCGTACTACAAAAATTACGGAATGTATCATACAAACTTCCATCCCCCATTTTGGGGAAGTGGGGGGTGAAACCGGGACAAAAAGTAGCCTAAAACCTATTCTAGGTTCTAGGTTACTTTTTGTTCTATCAACATACCAAGTTTGCAAGGCGTGACAGCGTAACAAACAGACAGACAGAGATACTTTCACATTTTAAATATTAGTATGGATATATCAATAAAACAAATTAATAAAAACCAATTACTTTATTACTTTCCATAATAAAGGCATACTTGAAGTTTTAAAATATAAAGGAAACATACCAGACAAGCCGAATATGTCTAAATGGTCAATAAAAAAGGAAATGAATATTACCTATTCTCACTGCCAAGCTATACTATACTAGGATAGACGTAGTAATACTTTTAAAATATGATATAAATGGTTTTGTAACATACTGAAGTAATGGTTAAATCTATTGTTGATATAGAATGGATTGACATACATACTGCAAGTACAATTAATACGCCTGATATTGCGTTATATTATTTACGAATCGCTTTTCAATACAAAAGCGTGCGTTGTCTTAAATCGTTGATAGTTCAGCAACCGGCGTATCTAATTAACTTTTAAAATTAATCAAGTCTAGTAAAAAATAAGTCGATTTAACTAAACACTGTATTTGGCCTGACAATTGTGAAGCTTTTTATTATAGGTAAGTATGAATTGTTATTTATGCAAACTTTATACGTTTCTACATAATTATTTTATAAATTGACTTGGCAAAATGCAGTGTTCATAAGTTTACAGTCCTATTTTAATACATTAAGAAATTGTATAAAAGTATTCAAACACAGTACAGGGCATGAGTACATTACGCGCATCATGAGACGTTGATGATCTATCACTTAATCATGAAACTGTAATCTTAATCACTATGACAATATCGACTGATGGAACACAAAAATAGCTTGGCAGCATGCCATCTAAGCGATTAGAAATAAATAATAATCAAAAACTCTCCGGAAAGCTTTACACACTGGCTGGCGTCGATATAGAAAAAATGATATTCACCGTAAACTTTGAACTCGACTTGTCCAATTGTTTCTAACGTCGAAAACAAATAAGTAAATAGAAGAAATCAGCGTCAATGAGGGTTTTTGCAATATAAAACCTCACTAGATGGCGCTACGTTGGTGAAGGTGTAGGATAATTTCGATTGGTCACTGATGTTTGTAGTGACATTAAATATCCAAATGTCACGCGAATAACCAATGGGAAAAGGGCAAGTTATGCTACTTGACAGATTATTAAATTACAAATACCCTCATAGTATGGTTCAGGCTAGAGTTCTGTACAACAGTGTTGAGCGATCGTCCGGAGTGGGATCAGTACACCTTGAGCTGGTTCTTGTCGTCGAAACCCGCGGAGTGGCCGGCGTTGCGGACGATAAACGAGTTGCCGTCGAAGTGCATCCGCCTCTCTCCGCGCCTGTAATGTGCTCCTAATCAATATTTACTTTTCTTTGGGAAAAACCGCAAGTGATTTCATTGCATCATCGTAGGACGCCCTCCGGCCCGATGGATCGACGACTTGCGAAAGGTCGTTGGTGGAAGCTGGATGAGAAAAGCGGAGAACCGGGATGTCTGGCACAAAATGGGGGAGACCTATGTCCAGCAGTGGACTGCAATAGGTTGAAGAGAGAAAGCATCATCAGTCATATTCCCGCACAGCATAGCTATGGTGAGATTTGGCGTAACCGCGCGGCCCAATACGGATTGGTGGGTGTTAACGAGTACCATCCTATGTATCCAGGGCCGACGCGGCTTACCGTGCACTCAGGCGCATGGTAATCAGGTGATTCAACCAAACTGGAAAAAACCGCAAGTGATTTTCTTCAAGGTTTTCGAAGCAAACCTTGAAGAATTATGTTAATAAATATTGTATTATATTATTATTAGAGACCATTGATGTCTGAAGGTCGCTTTAAGATAGTAACTATTACCTGACTGGCTAGCGTCAACGCTATTGAGAAGCCTCCTTTGAGATGACCCTCTTCTCTTGCCAGATAAGGCAAAGCGAAAGCCATCCGCGGCCAACAAAAAGTCCATACATAAATCAAATTATGATTGTTTGAAAATTGTTACCTGACGAAGAGATGCTGTGTTTGCCCCAACGAAGCGGTACAGTGCAGGAACGGACTCGTGATAGAGGCGGACCCGTTACTGGGACTCGTGCGCAGCTGGTATTTATGGCTGCACCGGTGGATCCTGAGTACGGCACAATTATAATTTCCTTCAGCTTTCGCCTATACATTCATTCGAACCTCAAATTATTATCCAGCTAACAATAACAATAATATTATGCAAATACTGCAAAACTTAACCAAGGTCGACAATGATTGGCCTATTACGTCCCATGGGCACAGGCACAGACATCCGAATATACAATTAGACTGGACAAGCCGCCAAGTTTATAGGCAGTCCCAGTGTCGCAATTTCTTTTTGGTTCTTACCTGTGAAAAGTTATTCTATTACTTGGTAAATTTACTGATTCATTGCGATGATGGCATGTTACAATTGCACAGAATGGCATTTTGGGAAAAAACGGTAATTTATTCTAATATTCGTGCGACTTGACTCGTCTCACAGAGCGTAAATTGGCAGCCAGTGTATGCTCGTTGGGCTTACATTTGTCGCACTTTAAACGCGGCTCGCCCCATCTCTTGTATTGGGAAATCTGTGGGCAGAGGTCTTTCCTCAGACCGTAAGAGACGGATTAAAGATCAAACATCCAGTACAAAACTGATAGAAATGCTCTCATTAAATATCTTTTATTATCACCTCGCCAAGCATAGAGATTACGGAGAAACACTTTATTTAAGTACTTTGCCAAATACATTCCCAATACTTGGTTATGAATATCCTACCTATCCTATCCTACTGCCTGGGATTTTGTCTCCCTCAATATTCGATGGAATTTCGACCATAACCTAGTACGCAGATTTTTTGTATAATTCCAGAACCCTGTTCAGCAATATGCACCATGTTGCACCCCGTGCAGGTGATATGACTAAGTTTCGAAAATCAGCGACTAGATCTCATTTTACTCAAATCCAATTTATTTCGTTTTCCATTGCCATTCTTAGCATAAGCCTTAGAAACGCCTTCAATAGACGAAATCCTCTGATAAAACCCTCTAAGGGGAAATTTGATATTTTTTTTACTTGATTAATTTACCTAGTTTATAAAGAGCATGGCATGAAAAATGTGTAGCAGAAATATAACTTGAGAACAGTTACCGCGCTAATACGGATTCAAGACATGAAAGACCTTTACAGGATTATCTTGCGTCTTAAGCGCGTCTTAAGGCAGGCATCGAATTAATCCATTATTGAGCGCCTAGTACTTCCTGTAGTTCTTTGTATTTTTTTTCGAAACAATATTAACTATTAAATAAATAAAATGCAACCAGCTTATCCCTTTGAAGGCCAGTAATCCAGACAATAGAAAATCTACCGGTTCTTACTAATGGCGTCAGAAACGGTAGATTTTCCATTGATTTAATTTTTTAGGTCATTGGTGTTTATAGGGTTTTTTTTCTTAAGGCCGGATACAACCCTTCCCACCCACACACAATGGCTTTAGGTATTTGAGCCGACGTTGCTCACCACGCGGTCCCGTTGAGGATTGGTGTCGGATTGGTGTCGGATTGGTGACGGCGGCTGGTAGTATCGGTCACAATGTAAAGGTGGTATTACCCTAACATTGTTCGGTTAACCAACAAATGCCTTAGGTAATTACTTACTAGGTATTTAGGACCGCCATCCAAATGCGTTAGCAGCTATACAAGCTTTCGCTGATTCTGCGTTAATTTTGCAACTACTTACTTACTTACTTATAATTAAAGGTTGCATATTCCTTTTTCAAACTAGCAAATCCCGGGTCAAACCAATCACCAAATACCTAACCTAAATTGCTTAAAGAAAGCGTACCTTACAAGCCCGTCAGCGGTCTGGCTGACGCGTACATTGTTTATGATCCAGTTGTCGATGCCGTCATCAGTGAGCCAGTACTGGGCAGCCTGCAGCAGCGACAGGGCCTCGTTCACAAACGAGGGACCGTGTCGCGACTCGTTGTAGAACACGTTGAGCGTAAAGTCCTGGCTCATGTCGAGGAACGTGTCCGTGGTGGTGCGCGTGCCAGCCGCGTCAACCAGATACACGAGGGCGCACTGCTCCGCCGTGAACGACACTCCTTTGTACCACATCTTGGCATACCTGAGTCACAGTGTGGGCATACATACATTACACACAGACGTCCCTTAAACATCCTTTATTTACACAAACGTTAAAAGCCTTTACCATTAGACGGATATATCAAACAGATACACTTTTATATTGTCTGTGTTCTTGGCGGTTAAGCCTAGCTTCAAAAAAGCTGAGGCGGTACCAGATGGGGTAATAGTTGAAATGTCAGCAACCAGACAGATGTAAGGTCTTGTATACCCATTAATTTTACTAGCTACAGTGACCTCATCCAGACACACGACAGTGCAAAAACACTTCTATTCCACGATATCTGGCACTACCGTGGTAACTACCTAGACGAGTCAGTACTCTCGGTGTCGGTGGTAGACTCGGTAGTATACCACCTATTGAGAAGGCTATAAACTCTTGTACCTAAAATGGAATTGGGGATCATATTATTACACCTATGAAAGAACGCTACGCTGTACGAGGCCAGCGTTTGAAGTCAAAATCAATAGATATTCTCAATAATATATTTAGAACGTTAAATTATTAATTTTATTTTTGTACTCTTCCCATGACTCGTCATGGAAAGAGTACAAAATCTAAAACACGAGGACACTACTATGTCATTATGACATGTAGCGTGCGACGTGATTATGAATGAAAATTCTGCACAACTGACGCGAGTGGCAGAATTTTGCCGCGGACACTGAGTAAGATTATGCATCTCAACGACCACTAGCCTGTGTTGTCGTTGGTGCATCTAATTCATGGCTTATCAAATATGAAAAGCAAATACTTCAATAATCGCCAAATACATCGAAATAGGCTTCATTTAATTAATTCATTGCTTATCAAATATGAAAAGCAAATACTTCAATAATCGCCAAATACATCGAAATAGGCTTCATTTAATTAATTCACGACTTCCCTTTTATATCCCGATTCCAGTCACGTCACTCGCTGTATTGAGAACAGCCTGATTTAAGTTTGTTTGAGCGTTGAACCCTTGCTCTAATTCAAAGCCTACCTGAATAATTTGTGTGCTATTAATATAATTCGTAATCGGCAAAAATCGAGGTCAATTACCGCATTATTTACTTATCGTCTTGGATTGTGTTTTAATGAAACTAGTAACCTGAAACCGTCTAGTCAAAAGTTTATGTATTCTAGCATGAGATTACATCAGATAGCATCAAACTACCTCCCATACCAGTGGTAGCTTCATTTGACATTCATAAGTGTTCTGTAAGGACCTAAACTGAATAAACACTTTTCATTTTCATTGTACTTACATATGAAAATGTGAATAAAAATAATTCTGGTATTACCAATTACTCAACTTATTACTAGTAGCTCGCCCTGGCTTCGCACGGATACTTACGAGGATAGATTTTTTTCTCAACGACTAAGTAAGAGCTTTCCTAAAAACAAATACCTGTGCAACTTAGATAATGGATTTTATAGAACTAACCGATAAATACACACAGCGACATCTTTAAATTTGAAATAACAAATATTAAGATCTAAAAATGGAGTTAAAAACTACCCTACATCCCAATCACTAACTCATAACATGTCCCCACCAAGAGGCACGAGTCTACCCGTATAGAGTGTATACTGTTAAGGCCTTAGTCGTCCACGCGGCCCAGTGCGGATTGGCCGACTTCACGCACAACCTTTGAATTTCTTTGTAAGCGTACGCATGTTTCCACACGATGTTCCTTCACCGTAAGAGCGTCGGATAAAAGTACATATAATTTCAGAAATTCGAAAAGACATATGTGGCAGGTATTGAACCTGCGCCTCCGATCTGGAAAGCAACAGGCCACACCAACCACCGACGCTCTTATATCCTACATCCCAAGTTGGACTAAATCACAGATGACAAAACATGTTAAAAATGGTTCAGTAGTTTCAGGGTTCATCGCGTAAATACATCGTGACAGGAAAATATTATATATATATATGTATAAAATTACATTTAAACTAACTTGTTATTGCCCTGCTGGTGCCTCGCCTGGATCTCGACTCGCGAGCCGTAGTGGTAGACGCGCCCGTTGGGGTGGATGAGGGCAGCCGCCGCACCAGACCGCGACAGCGCCAGTATGATGTTGTTCTTTGCATTCGTCACGCGCACCGCACCGTCGATGGTCATGTCCACCCTTCACACAACACGTACGTGCAATGACACGAGTTGATATCAAAAGTACTACACGAAAAGCTACAAGACCTTGGGGGTTTACCGTCATCTCTGAAAACAATACTTATGCTTTTATGGTACTAAAAAGGCGAAGTAATTTTATAGTAATACTGTTAAGATATGGTGGTAGCCACAGATTTCCCAATACAGGAGATGGGGCAAGCCGCGTTTAAAGCATACACTGGCTACCAGTTTACGCTCTGTGAGACGAGTCAAGACGCACGAATATTAGAAGAAATTACCGTTTTTTTTCCAAAATGTGCAATTGTAACATGTCATCATCGCAATGAATCAGTAAATTTACCAAGAAATATAATACTTTTCACGTTTTAAGAACCGAAAAGAAATGCGACACTGGGACTGCCTATAAACTTGGCAGCTTGTCCAGTCTGACGTATATTGGGTGGTAGCCTTTTTAGAGTTCCTTATACAAATGGCAAAAAGCGAACCCTTCATCATCAGCTCATTAAACGTCCCGACCGAGGGGCACGAACCTACCCGTATAGGGTGATTAGGCCTTAGTCGTCCAAGCGGGCCCAGTGCGGATTTGGACGACTTCATACGCAACCTTTTTAATCTCTTCGCAGGCGTGCATGAAGGTTTCCTCACGATGTTTGCCTTCACCGCAAGAGCGTCGGATAACGTACATATAATTTCGAAAATTCAAAAACACATTAGTACGTGGTGGGATTTGAACCTCAGCCCTCCCGGTAGGAGGGCAACAGTCCACACCATTGAGCCACCGACAGATTCGTAATGTCCACCGTCGTATATTTTTACGTGTTTTGTTGCAACAGGCGTCATTCGAACAAGACGCTTTTAAGGCCTAAGCTTTTTGTTTCTTTTTTTGAAATGGGTAGAAAAGGTTATTAAGGAAAGGACAAACTTAATTCTTTCACTATTTATGCATAAACAAGAACTAAAACGAATTACCCCTTAAATCATAAATACCTAACTAGGCAAAGTTTGGTTTTATTTTTTAATTAGGGAATTAATTGTTACGGCATTGGTCAAGTCAATCACAGGTGTAGTTGTGTCTAGTGTTGCAAAAACTAGGATATTATATGCAAATATTTATAAAAAATACCAAATATTTTAAATACTGTATTAAAAAATTTTCAAATGTAATATCCATGACTCACTTCACTCTATCACCGGAGGCTCAAGACAAACAGTACCATGCGGCGTCACAGATGCGTTATATCCCGCACCGCCCACCACGTCCGTTACCTGCTAAATTTAAAATACCTTCATATAACCAAAGCTATCGCATTTCTTATATTGGATTCGGGAAACTGTTTTCATCAATCTCTCCCCTTCTATAATAATAATTAATATCTACAGAGAATCACACAGCGCCATCAAACAATTGATAAACATACTTATATTTTTTTTTTGTAAATACTGACATATTATACATAGAAAACACCCAGACCATTACAAACATACATGTTCATGGACACAAATGTTTGTACTACCCGAGGATCGAACCCGGAACCCTTGGTGTTGCAGCCGACGTCATAAACAAATGGGTCGTTTATAAAATATATCATGTCTGTGTGATTGCTTTAAAATAACATTAATGTTATAGGTACAATTATTCATACCTGCTTTTACTATAATGTTATGTAATATATTGTAGAACTTGTAAATTATTCCCAAATTTTTCATATTCAATAGGTACCCACATCACAAAGTTAGTGTCTCGATGAGGAATAACAAGTAGACCTCTTTCTTGGCGTACTCTTGAACATTCACAAGTCTTTAAGCTTCACGCCGAAAAACGAGATCTGGTCACTTTAAACAAGGACATAAAAAATCTATCGGTGCAGTCGATGAAATTTATCATCATCAATGTAGCCCAATATATCCACAGTAGAATGTCACACCTAGGTTAGATAAGCAGGCCGCTTCTTACCAGTCAACATCCATCAGTAACCCAACACCGTGAATAAACTAGTCGCAGTATTATTTTTATTTAGTAAGAAGGTTAACTACAGACTTTATACCCTATTAAGGAACATCTTCAACCAATAATATACATTACGCCGAAGAAGCAAGCGGGCCATTAAAAATGGAGATGGAAACCGGAAATATGCTATGGAAAAGGAGAAATTTTATATTGCTATGTTTCTGCAGTTTGATGTAAACCAACATACCTCGAGCTCCCTCCATGTATCGGCGTGGTAGATATCGTCTCCCGGGTAAAAGGGAGCCTTCCGCTGCAATGGCGCTCGCCACGGTGGTTGCCATCCTGCGGCACCTACCAGCTCCGCCTGCCCTAGGCCCCCTTCGAGAAACTTGCTGTAGTCTTGGAAGGCTGTTAGATTCGACTCCTCCTACATCATTATATCTTATAAAATTCACCCCTGAAACTTGAATGTTTCTAGACATCTTTCTGTGACCGATGCCTAGGTTCCAGCATGCCTTCAATATCTGGCTAATTCCAAACTCAATTGATCAATCTGGTGTTTATTTTCGAGAATCCGTCGAAGCGATAGCATATCTTGAAAGTATAGGTAATTATATCGGTAGATGTGTAAAAAAGCAGACAGAAGAAATGCATACATTAAGCATTCAACGAAACCTAACATTTTTCTATTCATTAATAACCAATACCAAACTGTCTACGTTGGAATTCAGTAAGTGCATTTAGATAAAGAAGTAATCAATTTACATTAATCCATTAATTGTTAGATGAGATTAATTTCTGAATTTAAAAAAAATATTAAAGAATATCACTTGTCTCTATATAAGAAGAAAAATAATCACCTGATTATAAGAATGAGCAGTATACACGCTTCTAGGACGGACGGGCATGGTGGCATCCTTCCGAAAGTCTGCATTAGCCATTTTATCACTTCTTCTACCTAAAACTGTTAGGTTTCACTATTTTAATAAATACATGAACAACAGTAACTACATAATATAAATCGTACTCCGCGGTCGGAAGGTAATGGAAAAGTCAATTGTCATTTATTTAATTCTACATTTAAAATTTTGACTTTCTTTCTCTATGGCGATGACATGTTTTTAAATTTCGCAGTTGATACTTTTTACATATCTATTTATTGAAAAACATGGAACATATTTTTTTTATGAATAATAAAATAAAAACTGCTCAAATATTGCATTACAGTTTACGGTGCATCCATTACAAACTGAACTTTTCAAAAGTTAACCTCCTAAACAAACTAAATAGCAATATCTGTATTACGCGTAATATATGAGTGGAGGAGCAAACAGCCTTAATTACCAGGTCCGGAACTATAATTCGTAAGAAATAATTATGTTCGCTGAATGGAATATCGCCTGAAAGATTGTAGTTTTGTGCGAAACAAATTTTTGTCGACAAACGACTGAACGATTCATCGACTATTTATTAATCTACGATCTGATCTTTCAAATATTAAATTCGTATTCATATTCATTTACATATATATTTTTACAGAACCAGTATGTTTTTTTTTATTAAAAAAGTCAGTACTTTACGTGAAAACCTGGATGAGATTAAAATTACTATGGTCCACGTAGAGGACCTACCCAGGTTCATAGTAGAGACTCTGAAGGGCGAAAGAATGGTTGGACTAGGCAGGGCTTTTTAGCTCCTTATAAATCCCGATTCCGCTGCACCCGTAGTGCTCAAACACAGTATGGTATGTATCTGTCGCAGCCATTTTGTTAAATTAGCCATCCAATTAAAAGCCTAGGCCGTTCGCTAAACGCCAGCATCCAACTGTATGCCTAAGCATACAGTTGGATGCTGGCGTTTAGCGATTTTAGTTTAATCAACTATCAGCCTAAGCTGATAGTTGATTAAACTAAAATCACTCAACTTATAACAACTTGGCGTAGAGAAAGTTAGCCCTTTTGAAATGACTGATCAAGGCTTAGCCAAGTGATTCAACTTTAGTTATGTTTTTCTCCACTGCAGCGCTAGTAGTCATAAAAATAAATATGGCGCCAGCAGCGTAAACAATGAATGTTATGGTTTGATTATCTCTTGCTTTTTACAATTATAAGTAAAATTAAAGTGTTATGTAGTCAAAACAATTATTAAACATGAAATTGCTAAATAAAAGTAACCAAATGAATAAACAACGTTCAGCAACTTTAACGTCGCTGTCAACGACATGGATATTATGTTCTTTAGCCATTTAATTGAATGCCGGCGTTTAATGATCGGCCTAGGTATCCAATTAGATGACTAATTTAACCAGATGGCTGCAGCATATCATATATACACATATAGTACATAATTATTAGAATCAATTAAAAAAAAGTCGGCTCCATACGACAATCATACTGCCAACTTTTCTGGTATCGCGTGGACACATAGGCCTGGGTGATTTTGCGTTCGACTATTAGTGGGTTAAATACAGTGAATCGTGTAGACAATATAGGGCACAGTTATTAATCCTCGCATCGTGCGCAGTTACAGGAACTCTCACAGGACGCAGAGGAAACTATTTTCGCCACTGCGGTCTACTACAGGTTAATGTTCAATATCAACTTTTCAATAATTATTCAACTGTCGTGCATGCAGTAGGTACCTACATAATTATGTCAATTGTTCATGTGGTAGGCGGTGGCCACGAATGTCATGAATGGTACAATGGGTAAAACAACTTAATATTCAGACAATGATAACTTCCTTACAAAATAACAATAGAATCTTTCCTGTTATTTCTTATAAGTAGATAATAACTCTATTAAGCTGTGCTGTGTGCAGTGGCGTAGCGAGACGTGAGCGAAGCGGGCCACCGCCCGCGGTTTTGCACCCAGAGTGGCCTCGCACCCAGGGAGCCACTCGAACTCACTTGGGATGAATGATCAAAAAAGACTGAACACTGGCATAGGGCCTCTAAATTATTTGTTGGTCACAACTAAGTGACTAATACCCGTAAAATGAAAAAGGATGGCACTTTTGGGGTCAAAAATCTCGCCAAGGCGTTTCGCCGTCGCCTAGGTTAGACCTCGCTACTCCACTGGCTGTGTGTTACCACACAGCATTACAGGATTATTATTTATAACAACGAGAAGATTAGAACACAATTATTACCATCCGATTTCCTCCGACGAGTGTTCTTCGAGACAGCTTTAGGGAAAATCATTCAGCAAAGAACGGGCAGCAGCACTCTCTCATTAAGACGTATCCAGTGGCGTACACAGAGATTATGAGTAGGCGATGCAAAGTGAGTGACACTGATCTGTTGATGACAACAGATCACCTAAGGTTTCAAATGTGTAGAGGAAAATGTGATGAATTATTTAATATGTTGTCGATTTCCGGGTTGTCTGGACGCACCAAGTATGCACTGCTTATTTGCATTTATGGAGTGCATGCCAGTAGACGTATCTAACAGCTACATATCTCGTATATATTAAATTGTCTGTGATATCTCCAACCTACCAGAAGTAAACATTATTCTTGGCAAAATCCTACATCCTATTATCTGGACGAGGCTTTAAGTTCATAAGTGAATTGTTTCACACAATGCAGTATTGGAGATGTCGCTTAGGTACCGTCACAATTTAGTAAAATAATAATTTTAAGAGTTATTCTGCAAATACGTTAAAAAGATAGAAATAATGATAATATGTAAAAGCGATGGTGCGGGTGGGTAGCAGATAGATACGAGTATCAACTGCTAGGGATCGACCCGCGTGGTTATCATTCAACAGTGAACATAATTTTGATGATGCAATAATGCTGATGTTAAAGTGAACACTTAATAATGACCAGCCCAATACATCAAATGTCTTGAAATACTCGAAGTGAAATAAATAATTAAATAAATATCCACGGACATTCACACAGCGCCATCTAGCCCCAAACTAAACATCAGTCTGTCCGTAATATTTTTTGTTTTTGTAAATAGAATCACCCAGAAATGTGTGTACTGCCCGTGGATCGAACCCGGAACCTTTGGCGGAATAGCCAACGTCTCAATCACCTCAATGGGCGTCAATTTTTATAAAACTACATTTGTAATATTACAAAATAATCGACGTTTTAATATTGTTAAGCTGTTAGGAGCATTGTAGTATACACAGCCTATTCAGTTTATGTACCTATCGATTTATAAAATCTGTTGAAGTTAAAATTCCTCGTAAGAACATTTCCGAAAGCACACAAAGAAACCTAAGTGAAAAACGTACGCTCAAAGTCAAATCTTGCATAGCTCAAAAATAGGCAAATAGAAATGCATCTAAAACAAAAGATCTGCACGGTGTAATCCTAAGTGCATGTTGTGCCGTGGATATTGCACCTTAAACTTCACTAGAGTACTCGTAAGCTTTCTTCAAAAGGTACATTAAGGGATTAACACAATAAATGGCTTAAGATCTTATTTGTCTCTCTTATTTGTAATTGGACTTCATGTTTAAAAGAATCGTATTGAAAATAATCACTGTAATAAACAATATACTCGTATTCGTACTATGATGAAGTAGTAGTAGCTCTGAGTCGCCTACGATTTTTAAAAGTTCCCTCGATTTTTCTGGTCTCCATCATCAGACTTGACTTCCTTAAAATGGGACCACCTTTCAAGTATCCTCTTTCCAACAAAAAAATATCATCAAAATCTGTCCATAAACGAAGAAATGTACGAGAACAAACATAAAAATGTATATCCGCGGTCAAATTAAGTTTCCTCCTTTTTTGAAGTCGGTTAAAAAATATCAGATCCCATGTAGAGACAAGTTTCTGAATCTACACGGCCTAATTCTACCAGTTACCACCTAACTTCAACAAATTCTACATATCAGCACAGATAAAACGAATATACTAAAATATCAGTAATAAGTATGTATGGCTTGGCTTTTTCGATACTTATCTACTTCAGATCAGAAACTAAATATTCGCATCACCTTCATGACGATAGCGAAACGGCAGAACATTTATTGATATGTAGAATGTTTCGGAATGAGGGACTGTAGCATCTAGTAAATTACCGGGTCTAAGAGACTAACATCTGTTGTCTCGGGTGTCGGGCGCAGGACGGCATTGATGGAAAGTAATAACTGTTTATCAGTTGTTGGTCTCAATCAATGTCCCACGGTCAGGGTCAGGAGTATCACTTACCATCAGGTGAGCGCCTTGACCGTCCCATACACTTTGTAATGTAAAAAAAATCTGAAAATTCTGCTGTCTTTCTGGTTCGGGTAGGGTAGGTTACCATATCTACATCACGACCGCCTTTACCCCCTTAGATGGAGGAAACTAGCCGGCATCGGGCATCGGGATGTTCGGTTGGTCTTGCACACGTTTTTCCACCACCTCGAGCACGAACATACTCCCACTCCTAGTCGTTTCTGCAGCTTACCTGTGGAGACGGGGAACATACGGGAACCAACGGGAACGTAGTTTTATCTAACCGGCTTCCCGTATCTTCTTAAATGGTGCAGGATGGAATGTGTCGGGTATTTGTCGGTAATTATTGCCAATTACCAACATCCACCAGGGCCGGATCTAGGGGGGGGCAGACGGGGGCACGTGCCCCGGGCGGCACGGTCAGGGGGCGGCAAACCGACTAATGGACCACTCATCATTTACCTTACTTGCCCGCGGAATAAATAATAGTACAAGTGCATGGCCATAGAAATACGACTGATAACCGGAGCGCGGAGTAAGGCATGTTACTGAACCATTACATTTTTTTGCATAGTTCTAAATAGGCGCCCGCAGATCACGGTCAGCAGGCGGGTGCAGCTGCGATCTGAGGAATGACGCTGTATACGAAAACTCTCTCGTCGATCTCTATACAGGGCAGCAGTGTATTATTTCAAAGTTACGTAGTTATTTCTCTATGTTAATTGATGCCAACTTAGCTGCTTTAAAGCTATATCATTTTCATGATGGACAGCTACAATTGAAAAAAAAAAAAATTAAGCTCCTTTTACTTGCATCAAGCGACCACGTTTTTTAAGAAAATATACAAAATAAATTGGAAATAAAACGCCTTTTTCATCCAGTGTGACTTCGAAAAAGCTGAGGCGAGTAGTCTTATTTCATTATAGAACTTAATTGATTAATATCAATACCAATAATTGATAAATTGTAACTTTTTAATGACATTGCTTTTTTGCCGAGGTTAGGATGGTTATGAAACAGCTTAAGCGTTATTAGACCCCGCTACGACGGATATACCGCAGAGCTTTTGAAAGTAGGGGGCACGCCAGTGCTTAAGACCCTTCAGAAGCTTTTTAATTCCGGAATCGGTGATGGTGCGACACCAAAGGTGAGGAGCAATGGCGTGGTGGTGTTCTTCTTCAAGAAAGGTGATTAAACCTTTTCCCTCTCTATTCAACCTATCGCAGTCCACTGTTGGACATTGGTCTCATTTTGCGCCAGATATTCCGGTCCTCCGTTTTTCTCCAGACTCCACCAGCGACTTTTCGCAAGTTGTCGGTCCATCGGGCCGGAGGGCGTCCTACGTTACGCTTGCCAAGACGCGGTCTCCGCTCCAGAACTCGTCTGCTCCAACGGCCATCGGTTCTGCGACATCATTACCCACTGCCACTTCAGTTCGCTAATCTGGCGAACTATGCCGGTAATTTTAGTTCTTTTGCGGATAACATCATTTCTGATTTTATGTATAAGAGTCTCCCAACATAGCACGCTCCATCGCTCGTTGAGTAACTTTGAATTTCTGAACCAATCCGCAGTCAGTGTCCATGTCTCATCTGCGTATGTTGGTATGGGTAGGACGTATTTCTCAAAGACTTTTGTCCTTAAGCGTTGCGGAATCGTCGACGTGAAGATCTGATGTAACTTGCCTGATGCCGCCCAGCCCAAATGAATCCTCCTACTAGCTTCCCTTCCGAAATTGTGCCGGTCAAGTTTTAGCCCAAGTAAACTTATTCTTGGACAATCTGGAGAAGGACGCCACCGACGCTTATCAGAACGCTACCGGTCTATAATTCTTCAAGAGAGCTTTATCACCCTTCTTAAAGAACGCTTGTGGACCACGCTTCCAGTGTAGTTCCCAGGTAGATGACGGCATTAAAAGAGCTCACCTAATGTCCTAAGGATGGGTTGTCCACCGGTGTTTAGGAGTTCTGTCGTAATACCGTCATCCCACGGGGCCCTTTCATTTCTCAGTTGCTTCAGTGCTGCACTAATTTCGCTAACGTCAACATCCGGCATATCCTACGTACAATGGTGCCTTAGTAGGGCACGTAGATCTTCGCTGTCTTCGGTCTGTACTGATGAGCGCTCGACAAATCCATAGAATTTCTCAACCTCTTCCAGGATCTGTTGGCGTAATGTGAGTAGTTGGCCATCTGCTATATTAAGCTTCACCAGAATGCTCCTTCCAAGTGGTTTTTGGAAAACTTTGGGCCCCCTGTTCTCCTTAATAAGGTCCTTAATTAACCTTGTATTGAAATAGTAGAATTCTCTGCGAACGAGTTTTCGTATCCGCTTGGAGAGAGCCTAATATTCCGGGTATGATAAGTTACAAAACATTTATGAACGACAAAAATATACAAAAATTACATTACAAAAAACAAATTTATTTCTTTGAACTGTTCTTTAAGAGAGTCACGTGGTCTAAGGTTGTAGATAAAAGCTCTTTTTGTAGCACAAATATTGTATCAATGTCGGCAGCCGTACCCCACAACGGTAGACCATACGACATTACATTATAAAAATGACTAAAATAAACTAATCTTGCTTTTTACATCTGTTACGAGTTATCTTAGATATTAAAAGCTTATTGAAGAATTAACGACCCATTACGATATTGTGCCACATCTTCAAGTTATTCTCCAGAGTCATTATGATCCGTCTCGCGCATATGTTTGACGATTTCCAGCCCTCCGAACAAGCCGGGTTCCTCAAAGGCTTCAGCACCATAGACTACATATTACATACGCTGTGGCAGGTTATACAGAAGAGCGGAGAGTATAACTGACCATTATGTTTGGCGTTTGTGGACTATGAGAAAGCCTTCGATTCGATCGAGACTTGGGCTGTGTTTCATTCCCTCCAACGGTGCCTGACTTGACTACTGCTATATCGAATTGTTGAGATGTTTGTACGAGAGCGCTACTATGTCAGGCCGAGTACATGAAGAGCTTACCATTGGCTTATCATTGGCACCGAGGAGTAAGACAAGGAGATGTAATATCTCTGAAACTGATCACAGCTGCGTAAAAAGTTGCAGCTTTGTCCAAATGTCAATCAATTTGAGGACCTATTATATAAATTAGTGAAATAATATAGGATGATAAAGGTAAAAAAAATAAAAGAGGGCGGGGGCGGCATTTCTAAATTTTTGCCCCACCCAAAAAAAATTGAGATCCGGCGCTGACATCACATATCCACAGCAATCAACACCGGTGTGGAAGACAAGGTTTTCACTATGAAAAAAAGAAACAGGGCTACCATATCTAAGGACTAGCTTTTGCCCGCGGCTTCGCTTGCATTAAATTCGGGATAACACGGTACTTGCATTTATCACTATACATACGATTTCCCCTCCCTCCAACTTTGAAGGTTTCGAGGTCAATTTCAGATTTTTTTTTAGCAATAAATATGTTATAGTGAGCTAACCTTATAAGATAGACATATGTCTATCTTATATATCTATTAAGGAGTAACAATACTCTCATACATGACTTTTGTGTAACTTTAACCGTTTACGCAGCGTACGCAGCGGAAGCTCCAAGTATGAAAAAATACCCCCAATTTTGAAACATTCTTCATTGCTGCTCCGCTTCTATTACTCGTAGCGTGATGATATATAGCCTATAGCCTTCCTCGATAAATATGCTATCTAACACTGAAAGAATTTTTGAAATCGAACCACTAGTTCCTGAGATTAGCGCGTTCAAACAGCTCTTCAGCTTTATATATTAGTATAGATTTGTCCTAAGTTCTCAGAGTATTTAGACTTTTCTTAGGTTTGCGTCCGGATTTTGCAGTCCTCGTGATTTCTCAAGATTTTCAATGAACACTGGTTTAATTTTAAGATATCTTTAATGTTAAACCAAGCCGCTAACAACCAAGTACATACGATGTGGGCAACTTGTGCAAGTGGCAACGCGTGAGCTCAAGATCGAACAATAATACGTTTTTGAGAATTTTCAGGACTCCCATGCAAATCAGGCCTTTTCCTCGTTTTTTTTTTATTTCTTCACCTGGTAACCCTAGGTTAGTATATATTAGCGTATGTTTTTTTTTCGATCTGACTAATACTATTGGCCGCAAATGGGTCTCAACCTTGAGCGTAAGGGCGTCCCCACAGATTTATAGTGTAAATCTGTGGGCGTACCAGAGTGGGACCCGATCGGATTAGGGCGAGCAAGGATATTTATTTGAAACTACAAATAGTACAAGTACGTAGGTGTTGTTATTGTAGAACCTTGACAACCTTAAAAATATTAGTTGCTGCGCCTGCGCCTTAAACTTTCCCTCCACTAATCCATAAATCAATTTAAGTAGACGTCACGATCGCCACGCCACGCAATGTATGACGTTTCACAAAGTGCATGCTAATCCCGATCCAGTCCGAATTTGGCACTTACTTATATAACTTCAGCACTGAAATCATTCTAGAAATTAATTGCAAAATTGTGAAACGATAGTTTACGCCTAACTACATCGTCGATTCTAATGCTTTAATCTATTATCAGTTATTACTCACATCTTCGCTTATGGCAAAACCTTGGAAACCGGCTGAATTACGCTTACAAAACTGATATTTAATATTGATTATATGTTTATTAACAAAATACTTGATTAGATCTATTTTAAAACATTATATTAACATAAATGAGTCAAATTTATGTATTATTTACACAGAGAAAGTTCCCTGTATTATCTGTACAGTGCAACCTGCACAATATTTCCTTCCTTATTTTTAAATGTGGAAACACCGGCGGCGCGCCACGTTTCGCCAGTCTTGTTAGTTGTCCACTCGTCAGTAATTTTTAGCTTCACATTCATTTATCACGCTAACAGAGTAATATATTACAAAAATGAGTGCTCCAGCAGCAACTCCTGCTTATAAAATCGGAATAGTAAAGCAGGTAATACATTATTTATATGTTTTCCATGTTTCAAAAGCACAAGTGGTCAAACCTCGTGCTGATTTCATATAAAATTGCCTTGTTGGCACCATACTTTGCATGGAGATCATATTCAAAGTTATTGCACACCTATTTGCTAATTTGATAAAAAGTCGGAGTTGTATGTGTAACATAATGTGGTGAAATCATTATACACTGTTCATCCAATCGGAAGAATGTTAGCATTTAGCTTATAGGATCGTGCAACGCGCCTAATGTCAAAGAAAATTGAGCGATCACTTCTCTATATTAATAGAAGCTGTGTATCGTCGACAAAGGTTTTATGAATGTAACGTTGTCCAATAGGTATTGTCGGGGGACACAGTGGTCATTCGGAGACAGCCGCAGGGCGGCCCACCCCCTGAGAAAGTCATCGCGCTCTCTGGCATCACTGCACCCAAGCTTGCCCGCCAGAGGACCGTCAACAAGTGAGTATGACACTTGTTTTTTTTCCAAAAACATTTTCGTGTACTAGTTTAGTCATTAAATTGTACTAAAATTATCCTGACCTTTACAAAGCTTGAATAAGTTTCATAATATAACCTGCAAAAGTGTTTGTACCTTCCATCAATTGTTCCCCAATGATTAAATTGGTGAACAAACCAATTTTATCATTAGGGTCAGCCTGCTATCACCAATGTATGTTTTCTGAGTAGTATTTGAGAACCTAACATTCATTTAATGATTGCAGTGTTTACCAAAAAGTGAAAGTAGTGCAATGTGGCAACAACTATCCAATAATGATTACATGAACATTTTGTTAAATAATCATTGGCTAATTGCGAATTATATTTTTATCTGAAATATATCTGTATACTATTTAAATCTTTCATTGGTACTTATATTTATATAAAGGCTACACTGTAGTTTTCTTGAGTGCTTCTTTCTCAACAGGCCCAAACCACTGAAGCGCATTTTTTTTTCAAAGCATCAAAACTCATATTTTAGTTTGTATTTTAATTGTTTTTTACTATATTTTTGTTTATTTTTTGACATTCATAAGTGCTTTTTGTAAGCCTAATTTGAAATAAATGTTTTTGACTTTGACTTTACATACTAACAATTGAATGGTTACAAGAATAAACAATGAAAATGTTTATAATCTGATATTGTAAGCCATAATGCCTTCAATAAAACCATAAAAATAGTATAACAAATAGCAGAGATACATGGTAAAATTTAATTATATTTATTTCATCTGAAATAACTTTATCTTTATCTAAAATTATTATGAATAATATTTTTCAAAAATTTTTGCTTAATGACCCTAGTTATTGTTATATGAGAGAAACATTGTTGTTCTTTACAAGATGAACATATTTAAAATGTACACTGTTAAATAGCTATCTTAGCTTAATCTTTAGTTAATGAATGCTAAGGTGACAATGTTAATGCAAAAATGTGCTCATTGTTACTCTGACGCACAAATAAAATTTTGTATTGTTCCTGAAATCCTGTTGCTTTAATGCTCATAAATATGATGCATATCTGAAGTCTATGATAAATATTTCAGTACAGACTTATGTTTTTATAAAAGCATATGGTGGTGGTGTGATTAATATGGATAATTCCAACAAACAGCGAAATCTGTTAAATGTGTTAGTATGCATATAGCGAATTTATTTTGTAACAAAATAATTAATTTTATTGTTTGAACAATATCACTTAGCTTTGAGAAAATTGCGAATTGTTTTTGCTATTCATTTGTGTTTGCATACATTAAACTTATGTTTTTTTTAACAGTGACAATGAAACCAAGGATGAACCATTTGCATGGGAAGCTCGTGAGTTCCTTAGGAAGAAACTTGTTGGCAAAGAAGTAATTTTCACTGCAGAAAAACCTCCCAATTCTGCCACTAGAGAATATGGTTCAGTGTGGGCAGGTAAAGATCCCTCTAAGGATGAAAATGTCACTGAAAGTCTACTAGCTGAGGGGCTGGTCAAGGTCAGAGATGGAGGAAGGAACATCCCTCAGCTCAAAAGGCTTGTTGAAATTGAAGATGTTGCAAAGTCACAAGGAAAAGGCATATGGGGCCCTGATGCACAGGTAATTAATTAAGAACACTTGATTCAGACAATAGGTTAGCAATTATATTTATAAGATGTCTGCATCTTTTATGAGCAATATAAAATGACATTGAATTGTAATTGAATCAATCAATACATCATATTAAGTTGCATTCATGTATCTGCAATAAAATGAAGAGTATAATTTTTTTGTTATTGAATACTCTACAAACTCAAAGAACTTAATAAACCTCCTAAGCTCATAATTAAATTATTTATTTATTTACTTGGGGACCAAACAATACAGTTTCACTCATATATAAAAAACAAAAAATGTACTATAGTCAATTATTTTTGATAATTGTGTAAATTATAAAGCCTTAATTGATTGTTAAAGATGAGTTATTATTTCAGGAACATGTCCGAGATATTAAATGGAGCATTGAAAGCCCAAAAGCATTTGTTAACAAGCACAATGGACACCCAATCAAGGCTATCATAGAGTATGTACGGGATGGCTCTACAGTGAGATTATGCCTGCTACCTGATTTTTGCCAAATAACATTGATGCTTTCTGGGATCAGAGTAAGTAATATATATACAAAAAAATTGAATTTAAGGATTATACAACTAAACAAATTACTATCACGTATTTTCTTTTATTATTGTCCAGTGTCCAGCTGTAAAACAAGATGGTGAATCTGAACCTTATGCTGAAGAAGCCAGATTCTTCCTTGAGTCCAAACTTTTGCAAAAGGATGTTGAAGTCATCCTTGAGTCGGTGAACAATAACAACTTTGTTGGTACCATCCTGCACCCACAGGGCAACATTGCTGAAGCACTTCTCAGACAGGGCTTTGCAAGATGTGTTGATTGGTCACTTGCTGTTATGAAATCAGGTGAATAGTGTTCAATTGTAATTTACTATCTGCATAACTTATTTTGTTAACTGGCTATTGCATAAAACATTGGGCAATCCAAATCAGGACCTCTGTTGTCTTTAATCACATCCTCAACCTTTTTCAAATTATCAATCTCAATGACAGACAGGCTTTGAGTAACTATAAAGATAATAAAGCCTAAAACATATAATAATTTCTTTATTGATTTAGTAATAGAGGCTCATAGTGGTTAGTCACAATATTGCTTAAGGGCTGTATTAGTACCCACATAATACACATCAAAATAAATATACACGCCAAAGATAATTCAAATTAAATTTATTCAATTAGTAAATCAAATAACATTATAAAAAATCAATAGAAAAAACATGAAAACAAAGAAAAGCCAATCCCAACAGTGTCCGATAGTTATTATGATGAAGTTAAGTGAGGCACACAAGTGCATGCTTACCCTAAATGGTGTGGAACCCATCAGCTTGTACCTCTTCAAACATTGCGGATGTACTGTAATGTCTAAGCCTCTGCAAAGATATCTTAAGCGCATCGCTGTATTGGACACGGAGGACGCTGTATGTCTGCTGCTTATAGTTGACTGCGTAAAAGGACTGGCAGTAAGCTTTAAACAGCATAACATTAACTTGATTTAAG